>CAIGQS010000663.1:0-12575 GCA_903798195.1 Danio kyathit | reverse complement strand
CAAATTTGAACTAAATTTAATATATTTTATGTTTTCCTTGAAATTTCCTGTTTTTAAAATAAAATTGAACATATTAATTTGGGTGTACTAATTTTTGGAGTGGGACCTTCAGTTTTTGTTACATTACTAATCTAATGTATTAGATTAGATTAATCTAATGTATATATGAAAATGAGAAATATCACACGAGTAGCAGTGCGATGTGGCTGTATATTGGCACTGGTGGGAGGCGTGCGTTGGCTTGAGGCCACAGGCCGAGTGCCTTTGTGTCCCACCAGAGACAATATACAGCCATAGTTGCACTTCTATGAGTGTGATATTGCGTTTATACAACAGTTTGACGGCATAATCGTGTATATAAAAAAGAAAATCCAACACGGAGAGTCTCCAAAACCCTTTTGTAAGAGGAACTACTTTCTTCCACTACTCATTCACATCTGCAGCTGACGTCAGAACCGCAGAAACCGTTGCTACTTCACCAACATCACTTTAGAGCTAGTGTTTGAATGATTCTCTAGCGTGATGTCTAAAGTGATGACAAAACAGCTGATTTTGCTCACATTTTAAGATTATATGGCTGAACAGCATGGAATGCCATCAGTCTACAGAGATTTCCCAGTATTTCTCGGTTGCAATCAGATCACAATAATTAACCCTGAAAAAGCCAGAGCAAAGCAAACACTAGCAGATTACTATGGTACAAATACAGCTCTACGACATACAATAGAGAGAGAGATCGACATAGAAAGTCACTTACCTGTTCTGTAATGCTTTGTTCAGTTATTATGCGGTCTCCGAAATTATAAATATTTAAAATAGCCACTATCCTTATAAATAAACTGCATCTTCTTGCCTAAAAAGCCTCAAAATACATTATGTTGTCCAACAGCTGCAATATTTGTTAAACTGTAGTCCTCTGCCTGCCACTTGTGTAGGCGTAGTAATACACAAAGATGAAGAGGCTGTACGAATGCTGATATTACTTTAATATCTTACGTCTTTCTGCCAATCAGATTCGAGAACCAGACAGAACTGTTGTATAAAGACAAATATACTATTGTAAACCATATTTAGAAAATAATAGTTTAAAAGAGAGATCTGTGAGGGGTTTATTCATTTATGCTGAGCACTACAGATGACTAAAACTCACAAAAACACATTACTTTTACTTATTTTATTATTTTGCATTGTGGCATTTATATGACAGATTGGTTTCTATATTCTAATGCACACTTTCATATTCCTGATACGGATATAAAACTGAATTTACTTCTAAAATATGAATAAATTACTGTACTATTTGTTGTCCTGCATTTTATTAGTCATCTAAAAATGGTAGCACTTTAGTTTTAGTAACAATTTAGCACATTTTGAATCATTACCTGCCTATTATTAAGATATTAAAGGGACATTTCACCCTAAAAAAGCAAAGAAAATAATTTAATCGTCCTTTATTTATTTCAAACCATTATTTTTTTTTAAGTTTCTTTCTTCTGTTGAACACAAAAGAAGATATTTTGAAGAATGCTGGTAACTATTGACTTCCATAGTATTTGTTTTTCCCAGCATGGAGGTCGATGGTTACTGGTTTTCAGCTTTCTTCAATTTATCTTCTTCATAAAGTTTTGGAACTAGGGTTGGGCCGATAGACTATGCCATCGTCACTCGTCGATGGCCGATAGACATCACGATGCTGAGCCGGCATCGCGATCCATTGCCCCGCCCCGTCGCAAACCCGCTCTTGAAAAATACACACTCAGGCCCCGTTTACACTAATACAGCTTACTTTTAAAATGGCATTTTAGAACAAAAATGACCCACGTCCACACTGGCGTTTCATCTAGCATTTCTGAACAGCCCTCCATCCACTGAAAACGCACATCACGTGACCACACACACACACAGCCATAGAGACACAGCCACAGCCACACACACACTGTCATGCGCTCGTCTGAGCTCCAGAGAACAGTGTACGTCGGACAGTTTATCAAGGATGATAGTGGATCACGTCTCACTATAGTTGTTAAACGTGATATTTAATTAATCTTGTCTCTATCCAGGGCTTAATTTGTGCCAGAACACGCCGGATCCGGCACCTCATTTTACCGATCTCCCTCCTCAACCGCCCTCCTCCCCTGTCCACTGTTCATTTTCACTTTGTTCCGCGACTCTCCAACCCTCTTCACTTTCGTCCGCGACACCTAAGCGCCGCTCACTTTTGTCCGCGAGCAACCCCCGCGCCGCTCACTTTCATCCTCGACACCCCTCCGCCATCCACCGCACCAAACAAATGACTGACACGGATCACTCTGCCTACTCATGCCAGAGTCCCGCGGAAAAAGTGATTGACAGGTGGTAATTTGTGTGTAACTTATCTTTATTTATTTATGATTTGGTTATGGGTAAAACAAAGTCCAGGTAGTTGAAACGGTAGGCTACAAATAACTAATTTGTTATGAATTAATTAATTATTCATAAATAATTTATTAACCTCCGCCTATGAAGACGATGCCATCGTCCATCGCGATGTCTCACATTAGACATCGTACGATGCTAAATTGGTCAACATCGCCCAACCCTATTTGGAACCACTCGAAGAGGAGTAAATATGAGTCAATTTAAATTTGTGCATGAACTATCCCTTTAAATGTGTGTTAGCATTAAGTATGATCTTATTTTACATCCCAAATCCTACCTAATACCTAAAGCCAACTACTAACTATTAATAAACAGCTAATTAGTAGTTTATTGAGCCAAAAGTCTTTGTTAATGGTTTGTTAATAGCTGGAATTGTACATTAATATAAAGTATGACCCTAAAAAGAGATACATACCATGAGCCCAGTGTTGTGATCATGAATCCCGCAACACCCACATCAAAAGACCTCTTTACTCGACCTGTGAGAGACAGCAGGTAAATCCATTACAGTCGGGTCAGATAACAGACACATTATTAAACTGTAGATGAGATGATCAGACACTCACTGGTGGCCAGAAAGTGCAGTAGGCCTGCGGCGACTGAACCCGCCGCTCCATGCAGAATCGCTTCCCGAGCGCAGGGTGTGTTGTGGATGTCCAGGATGCCCAAGACTTTCATGCCCTGTGTAAGTTGTGTTCATTTGGAATTAATGAATGCACATTATGTTCAGTCATTTTATAAAGCACCACTGACTCTCATTTTAAAGGTCATGTATTGAATAAAGTGTACATAAACACAGTTTTTTTAGTGCACCTGTTATATTGGAGATTATTATATTCATTTTTTCAGTATAATGTAAAGAAAGCCTTCAAAATACAATTATAAAGGTTTCTTTTGTCACACTTTATCAATTTCTGTCAATCACAATACAGATTTTTTATTTTTTTCTCCAGCATTGAGCCATAAATCTCCATTTCAGCTGCTCTTAAAGGACGTACTCACACTATGCTATCCGAACCGTGCCCAGGCCCGTTTCCCGGATCGTTTGAGAAGTGTGAGTGCTCTGAATCGGGCTCAAGCACAGTTCACTTGGCCGGCCGTGGCCCGGTTGGAAGAGGTGGGCCTGAGCGCGGTTTACTTGGGCTCAGGCGCGGTACGCTTGCAGTGTGAGTGCAAAACGCGCCCGAGCCCGAAACTGAAAACGAGACGTGACTTTTAAGGGACTGTATCATATAGATTAAATTAATCATTCGTGCTGTTCAATGAACGCAAACTGTCATAGTTTATTAAAGACGCAAACCCCTCACTGCACGACAGCTGCGCCTTCAGCAAACCTCTTAATTCCTGCAGCACGAGGACTTTATGAGCGTCAAAAGTGGCTGATCTGTTTGGCTAAATATTTGACTGCGTGTCACCGCATATCAAACGACTTAAACGATATAACTAAAGAAATCTCCACTGTGCTGAGCCAGAGCGCTTCTCTTCCTAAAGTGAACAGCGCGTCATCGATGACGTAAGCGTGCTCAGCCTCGAATGTAATGTGAGTGCGGGCCGTACGGGGAGACGGGATAAGCGTGCTTTGGCCCGGTTCAACGCAACTGTACATAGTGTGAGTACGCCCTTATATACACTTCAGTTTTATTCATATCTGAAGGTTTTTGCTGTTCATACATAACTTGACTATGATTATGTATATAAATAAATCTTTCAAAGTGTTGTTGCTGCTGACCATGTCCATCCCTTTATGACCACAGTGTCTCCATCTTCTGATGGCTACTTCCAGCAGGATAACGCTCAATGTCATAAAGCGCCAATCATCTCAGACTGGTTTCTTTAACATGACATTAGCTACGTTTCCATCCACCTATTTTTAAAAAAAAAACGGTTGATGGAAACGCCAAATTGCGCATCCATTTTTTAAAATGCGCATAAAAAACATATGTAGGATAAACTTTTTATTCGATAAGAGAAGATGCGCCTAAACTATGATGGAAACACTTTTATCGCACAGATTCCAGTATGTGCATTAAAAAAAGGTCATGTGATTTTGTTATGAGATCATGTGATGATAAAAGCGTGCGAATGGATAAACCAGCAGGCTGAGCACACTGTAAAACATCTGAAATGTTGTTTTGCTCATTCTAAAACGCCGTAACCGTTTCAGTATTAGTGTTATTGTATTATTAATGACCTCCAGAATCGAGCGCCTGTGCTCCGTGTCTCACGCCTTCAAACGCCACTGCGCATTCACTGCGTGTCAGGATTGCCTTCTGATGCATTGAAGTCATTTATTAAATAAAGAAAAGATTGACGCAGCTTCTCCTACCACAGCAAAATTCGCTTTTACTGTTGATATTTGGCGCTAGTTAATCAGGAAGTGACGATTTTGTTCGATTTCACTCGTTTGGTGGCTGCATTATTCGCTCGTCTGTTATGCGATTATCCAGTTTTAGGATGGAAACATAATGAGTTCACTGTACTCAAATGGCCTCCACAATCACCAGAACTCAATCCAATCGAGCACATTTGGGATGTGGTGGAACGGGAGATTCGCATCATGGATGTGCAGCCGACAAATCTGCAGCAACTGTGTGATGCTATCATGTCAATATGGAGCAAAATCTCTGAGGAATATTTCCAGTACCTTGTTGAATCTATGCCACGAAGGATTAATGCAGTTCTGAAGGCAAAAGTGGGTCCAACTCGGTACTAGTAAGGTGTACCTAATAAAGTGGCCATATATATATATATATATATATATATATATATATATATATATATATACACTAGTTATTTGTATACATAATCACATACAGTGTCTTGCTTTAACATGGTATGACTAACAATATCAAAAATATTTAACAGCATGAATAAATATGTTTTAGTCTGTTTTATAACAGCAATATAGTACTATAACCAGTAGGGAACACCATTTAGATATTAGTTAACAGTATCACAACTGATAATACTATAGTAATTCATATTAAATACTATAGTGTTTTTGAAGGATTATAAAGTGTATTATACTACTGTATTTCCTATATTAAATCTTTGATAATGAATTCTGCAGCATAGGCTATAGTGAGAAACTGTAATAAACACTGTTGTATACTTTAGTTTTTACTACAGTAAACCAGTGTATTGTAGTATAATATACCCAAAACTATTTGTATTATAAACATAGCAACTATAGAATCACCACAAGAGATTAATTCAAGTACTTTACTATAGTATGGTTTGAAACAGTATAGTATTTACTATAAGTACTGTAGGTTTTGTTTTCATGTGGAATTATGTCCAAGGAACGTGGTAATAGCATGCTACCTTTTAACAGAACTACATAAAGAGACTATAATAATGTAGTGTAACAAGCCTTCATGTCCTCTGTTCATTAGCTAACAGTTTATTACATGACCTTCTCTCGTGAACTGATCTGTAGCGTCAATAAGATACATTTAATCAAATAAATTAATAAAAATAACCCCCACCTGCGTCTTACCGCCCTCCTCGGTCATTTCAGAGATGAGTTTTTAACGCAATCATTCAGGCAGGTTCACGCGTTATCAATTTTTAACCCAATACTTTATTGGTGCGCCGCTGATTTCTTCCCGACGGCACAATTAAGCTGGCGATTGTTGGTTCCGGAGTTTAGCAGCTCACGTCTGTGTCGGTTTTGTAAATTTAGTCCAGATAAATATATAGCAAGGTTTTGAATGTATGGTCGTATGTATGTACTTATTTTTTAAAATAGAAAATTAATAAATGAGACTTGATTTTGTCCATGGAGAACTGATTTGATGTTTGTGGTTTGCTATTGGTGTATTATTAATTCCCTGTAAGGATGTTCTTGTAGAGCTGTTTTGATGAAAGATTATGAGGGTAGTTGAACTTGAAATTATTATGTGCACGGGTAAATAATTAATAAGTAAATATTCCGAAAGTATATTAAGAGTAATGCCGATTTTTCTAATATGTTTATAATTGAAGAATTCAGATACCAAGCTGCTATACATTAAGTTAGTTCGATTTCACCAAATAGGACATGTTCCCCTGCTGAAAAAAACAGCATATACTGGTAGGGTTGCCACCCGTCCTTTAAAATACGGAATCGTCCCGTATTTGAGAATGAAATTGCGCTTACCGTTTTGAATCAATACGGGACGGGTTTTGTCCCGTATTTTTTTATCATTTCTTTAAAGTAGCTTTTCATGCAAATCATTCCACACGCATTTTATAAACATAGATATATACACTAGATGTCGCCTACCCTGCTATTGTCTATTAAAACGAATGCGTCAATAGAGCCGCCATTTTAGTACAGGGTAGCGCTCCTTTGAAATGAATGCGGGACCAAGGTGAAGCGGAGGATTGTGGCCATCCAAAGCCAGAGAAATACACATATACACATATATCTATGATCGGGAGTTTTCCCCGGTGGTCAGTATGCAAATATTTTTTTCAATTATGAAATATTATAATTTTACATCACTTTTCTACATTGATGGATGTGACCGCACGGGCATTCCTGACAAAAAGTGAGTGTTTGTGTGCATGGAAATGCATTACCCTCCTTCCCTGTTTAATTTGATCTAATCCATGTCCTGAAACACCCCCCCTCTCCTGCTTTCACTTCTCATTCTGACGGAGGGAGTGATCCGTTTGTGAATGAATCTCCGTTATGAACGACTCGTTCACTTAGCTGACAATAATACAAGTTTCTAGCATGGCAGCATCTTCTTGTCATATTTCATAACATAGTTTGCTTATTTTATTCAACAAAACTAGCATAAGTCTAGAATTTAGTGCGAGTTGGTGCTACTTTGCCTTATGGTCAGTGCAGTAAGAGTATTATTATCAATAACGTTACTTTTTAAGCACAAAAGTTCATAACATACAAAAACATAAAAAACAAAATCTTACCTATGAAATGTTCTGCCTTTGTGCTTTGTTTTCTTTGTTTGCTCGTTACTACAATGCAAACACAGCGCTAAAGTCCAGCATCTTCACATTGGCACACTGTCTTGACTAGTGCGGTTGAATGACGTTTGTCCTAGAAGCACTGTACCAATGTGGCGGCGCTATTGACGCATGCTCAGGGTCCCTATGCGATATCTAGTGTATATATCTATGTTTTATAAAGATGCCTCATTTCCTACTTTTGATTGGGTAATACTTGATGTCATCGTTAGTTTGATTGGTCTTTGTCCCAGTGAGGAGGGCGTGTCTTTTAAGCAGAGTCTGTCAAGTCTTGACAGAGAGTAGCCCGTGTGTTCTGCGGTTCTGCAGCTGGATATATCTCGAGTAGCCTAATGGCAGATGCTTCTCCAGGTAACCCCTCGCTTCTTAAAGTTTCAGAGTTTAAACGCAGGCGGCTGCAAAAGTACCGCAGAGAGTGGGAGTAAACAAATACCTGGCTGCAGAGGGGTAGAAATTGTTATCAAGCCAACTGCACGATTTGTCGGAGACCGTTCTCTGTGGCTCATGCGGGACGTGTGACAACATGCCTCCGGAGAGCAGCATTCCCGCAATGACAGAGCTCACCAAAATCAGTGCACAGTCAGACAGTTTTTCGTACCCCAAATCTCTCCTGAAGCACACAGCGTAATGACGGTGACCCAGTCTGTGAAAATCTAGCTATAGAGTCATTTTTATTTATTTTTTTTGTAATTTGTTTCTACATAAAAAAAGAACAGTCTGTAAAAATAATAAAAATATTAATATTAACTGAGTAAAATCATATCAACAACTGAAATCACAATGAAATGAATGGCTACAATCAAACTTTCTCTCAGAATTAGCCTGGTTTTCACACACTGGGTCACAAATTGCAGTTTGTATAAATTCTGTAAATACAATGTAAATAGATCACCAATGTAATATTATGATTTGCTTGTTAAGATTAAGTCAGGCACATAAGCAATAATTTATTACATGAAACATTACATTTAATACATTAATAAACAACATAATGCCCACGTAAAGAAAATAAACTAGTAAATTGCAACTTTCCATATTGTTAAATTAGAAATATGAAAACTTTACTAGCTAATGTTTGTAGCTAGTTTATGTATGTGCTTTTTCCATGTTTGGATAGGTGTTACTGCAAATAATGACAAATATTTTACCCATAATCTGTTATCAATACCACCCTTTAAAATTAGGTTCATTAGTATTTTCTCCTCTCCTCTAGATTACAGCAGCTCAGTTAACACAGGTGTACCACACTATTAAACATAACATCAGCTATAACAGTGCTGCAGAGTTGTAAAAGAGAAAGACTCACTGCATCTGATCTGTTTACACAGATTTCAGAAAAAGACAGTTTATTTTAATGTCCAAGTGTTCATACTTTCCTGAAAACATATTTTAAGTTGCGATTTACCACCACTGGCATGCTATTGGGCCTGTGATTGGGGATGTGGCCCCCACTGCAGTATGCGTCCCTTATTTTTTTGTATTAAAAGTGGTAACCCTAGTTTTGCTGGTCTCGATGTTGGTTTTGCTGGTCTTGATGCTGGTCTTGCTGGCTTCAGTGCTGGTTTCAATGCTGGTCTTGCTGGCCTGAGTGCTGGTCCTGACCAGCATTGAGACCAGCAGTACCAGCATTGAGACCAGCATTAAAACCAGTAAGACCAGCATCAAGACCAGCAAAACCAGCATTGAAACCATGACCAGCATACCAGCATCAAAACATACCTTACCAGCATATGCTGTTTTTTTCAGCAGGATCCTGGAACAACATCCCAATCAGCCAATTAGAATTAAGGGATACGTTTATAGTTTATGTTAAGTTTAGGCTTACAGTTAGAGTTATGTGCTTTTACATGATTGTTATCCAACTATTTCCCCTCTGGTTTTGGGAATCATTTTCAGTTAGGGTTGGGTTTAGGGGTAGGGATTACAGTAGGTGCACTGTAAAAAATGTAAGGACAAAAAGTAAACACAACAATTTTTTTTATGTTGCTTTAACTTATTTAAATACATTAATCAGGTTTCAACATGTGGAGTTTTCATGTTCTCCCCGTGTTGGTGTGAGTTTCCTCCGAGTGCTCCGGTTTCCCCCACAGTCCAAACACATGCGCTATAGGGGAATTACCAACCTACGTCACACATGACGTCACACGGGTTCAACCGTGCATACCGGTTGCAAAAAAGATCGGTTGCAATAGCAATCATGTCGTGTTGTGTGGTAGGATGCCAAAATCGAAAATAGAAAACTTAACTTTTACTGTACACCACACTGCTTTAATGCCAACCACAGACGTCTTTAGCTAACAGCCATCATAAGAGCTGAATGGAGTGAGGACCTAATTAAAAATGCTGGACTCTGCAGTTCTCATTGTATATTAGGTAAGTTCACTAGTTCAGTACTCGTTTTTGATTGCAGCAATGATTTCAGCAAAAACAGTTCAATATGGTGAATTAAACTGCGGACACTGAATGCTCAGACTGTAATGTAAACATGTAAGTTCACATACCCTTCCGTACATGAGCAGTTCGCTGTCAAATGCAGTTGTTACCCAGGCCTTGTACAGTTCCGTCTTCTTTCCTTGTCTTTGGCTCGGCAGAACCTCGGTTTTTAGCACTACATAGTTTTGAATCTGGTAATCATGGAACATTATTTCTTGCACATGACCACACAGAACAAAAGTATAGGCATCCAAAGACTTGTAGGCCTTTAACTTTTCTCTTGTAAAATCACTTGGAGTTTCAATGAGATTGTATATTTGGGGCTGGATGCTTGGCCATTTCGTCTTATCCAATATCCATTGGGAGGGTACTATCGCAAATGGACCTGCCAGACGAACGCCGCTCACTTTAACGTTAATTTTGCAGAATAACTGTGTTTATCACTGAGTGACAAGCTGATATAATACGCTGAAAGCATTATGTAAATAATATATATAATATGTAATCAATATAACTTATTTCTAAGACAACAACAAACTGTACCGCATCAGATGTCATTCTCTCGCTGTAAGTGCTAGCGCTCCCGATTTTGTTTTCTGCAACCTCGATGCGCGCGCATCCTGAATCTCAATGTTTACAAAGCGGTATTGATGAGACAACCCATTCTATTGTGTAACCCAGTTCATTGGTTTTCTCAACACATGCGCTACAGGTGAATTGAATAAACTAAATTGGCCTTAGTGTATGAGTGTGTGTGTGAATGAAGCCAAAGTCACACTAGAGTTTGAGCTTGCGAAATTCTGTCGTACGGCGCTGCAAAAAGGGGCGGGATTAAACAAGATGAATAGGCATTTAAAAAGCGAGCGATTGCTCCATGTTTTAAATTTCAGTTCAGAGAGGTCATGTTTTCATCCTGCATTGGTCTCACGCAGTCAAGTGATGCAATTTCGCAGGTCAGAGTTCACCAAGTTTGAACTTTGCACCGTAGCAACCTGCGAAATCTGACGCATGACCCTGCATTTCCAGTCTGACGCATTCGCGTGCGAGTGAATGGAATTCTATGGAGGAAAAAGTACAGTGTGACCGCGGCTTAAGTGTGTATGGGTGTTTCCTAGTACTAGGTTACAGCTGGAAGGGCATCCGTTGCATAAAACATATGCTGGAATAGTTGGAATATTCCGCTGTGGTGACCCCTGCATGATAAATATGGGACTAAGCCAAAGGAAAATAAATGAATGAGATGACTAGAAAAGTTAATTTGATTCAACTAAACAAGTTAAGTCAGCAAGATTTAGTTTTACAGATATAGGGATTATATTTTCGAACAAATATGACGTTCCAGAATCAACATAGTACTTCGCATCGTACTTGACAAACTTTCACCCACCTATTTTTCTAGAGCTCCTGTGTGTTCAGTAATTTCACTTTTATGGAGATCATTAAGTTCTTTTAGTTGCCTTTAAAGTGAAATAACTGAACATCAAAATTATTCACCCTTTTGTGAATTTCCATTTATTTTTTTTAACATTTCCCAAATGATGTGTAACAGAGTTGCGGCTGGAAGGGCATCCGCTGCGTAAAAACGTGCTGGATAAGTTGGCGGTTCATTCCGCTGTGGCGACCCTGGATTAATAAAGGGACTAAGCCGAAAAGAAAATGAATGAATGAATGTTTAACAGATTCAGGAATTTTTCACAGTATTTCCTGTAATATTTTAATCTTATTTGTGTTATTTCGGCTAGAATAAAAGCAGTTTTTATTTATAAAAACCATTTTAAGGTTAATATTATTAGCCCCCTTAAGCAATATTTGTTTCCTATTGTCTACAGAAAAAAACACTGTTATACCCAATCCAGGCTCATTATGGATATGTACCACTGTATACATTTCTAGAGACAGCCAAATACATCCCAGGAGCCACGTTTTTTTTGCAGTTTCTGTTTTCGCGAATCCTTCAGAGGCCGCTGTGCACGCTTTTTCAGATCTCAAATTTCTCTCACAAGTGACATTGGCACCTGCTGTTCTCACGTAAATCCACCAGGGGCCGCTGTCGACTGACTGACTGACCGACTGACCGACCCTCCTCCTTCCCTAAACCCAGCTGACAGTGTTTTCAAAAGCAATCCAGAAAAAAGAAAAGCCTTGCAGCCTGATTTTACCACATTTTCAGATCTTACCAAGTTCTCACTCTGTTATTTACTTGTTTATTTTATTTTTTTCTTACCTGCTTTCTGGAACCGTTCTTCGCCAGACTTGAACCCTGTTGTCGCGATCAACTCCTCTCTGCGTCTCAAGTTTGCCAACGTACGCGGTGAGCTACTGGGCAAACAGCGGAAAAGTTGTACACACGGAGGTAATCGGTCAGCTGGTAGCACAAAAAGAAACAGAAGCCGTCGGCGGCGTCATACCATCCCATAGTGTTCGTTTTAAAGACGAAATGTAGCCATACGTACTTCTGGCTACATAATTCACACTCTCTAGAAATGTATACGGGTGTACATATCCATAATGAGCCTATATGTTGGTTATACAATGACTTGCCTAATTACCCTAATTTGCCTAATTAACCTAGTGAAGCCTTTAAATGTCACTTTAAGCTGAATACTAGCATCTTGAACAATATCTAGTCAAATATTATGTGCTGTCATCATGGCAAAGATAAGAAATCAGTTACTAGAAATTAGTTATTCAAACTATTATGTTTAGAAAGGCAAATTTTCTGACGGCACTCTGAATTAGTTGTTGCA
>CAIGQS010000662.1:7500-12786 GCA_903798195.1 Danio kyathit | reverse complement strand
CGTTAACGAGCTGTTGGACAGGTGTACCTAATAAAGTGGCTGGTCAGTGTATATAAGTTCTTGTCCTAAAAAGAAAAATGGCTAAAAAAATAAATTAATTCTCCAGCATGCTGGTTTCACTCTTTCTTCAGTCGTAGTCATAGCATTATCTTCAATGGCTTTCACACTTGACGAGGAAAGCTCTGCACTATGAAACCCATTTATTTCAATAGTTACTTACAATTCAAGTAACAATTATTTACCCTCCTGTGAATGTTTTTTTCTTTATTTAAATATTTCCTAAATGATGTTTAACAGAGCAAGGAGTTTTTTTTCTTCTGGAGAAAGTCTTATTTGTTTTATTTCAGCTAGAATAAATGCCGTTTTAAATTTTTTTAAAAACATTTTAAGGTCAATATTATTAGCCCCCTTAAGCATTTTTTTTTCCGATTGTCTACAGAACAAACCATCGTTATAGAATGACTTGCCTAATTAACCTGGTTAAATGTCACTTTAAGCTGTATTGAAGTATCTAGAAAAATATCTAGTCAAATATTATTTACTGTCCTCATGGCAAAGATAAAAGAAATTCGTTATTAGAAATGAGTTATTAAAACTATAATGTTTGGAAATGTGTTGAAAAAAATCTTCTTTCCGTTAAACAGAGATTGGGAAAAAATATACATGATTCAGGAGGGTTAAAATTCTGACTTCAACTGTATATAAAATATTTTTTAAATAATAAATACCTATCAAAGCAGTTTCAGGTTTGATTTTCAACCAAGTGCATCCAGGTTCAGAATAAAAATTTAGTTGCATCGCTATTTTACAGTGCATCTCTGATGTTGACTTTTTCTTCTATCTCTATTTTTATGATGAAACAGTTGTACTATGTTGAATTAAATATGACTTGAATAAAGTATGACCTGTAAAAACACATATTGCTTGACCACAGGTGTTATAGTGCCTCTATGATGTTAAGTTTTTGTTTTTCTCCAGCTGTATGATGAAGCCGAAGGGGTGTTGACTAAACCATCGGTGGAGAACACAGAGTCTTGATGCCTCCATCAGCTTCCTGAACACTTCACTGCCTTCATCATCACCATCATCATCCTCATCTTCTCCCATTCAACACAGAGACACATGGATAAGTGGAAATAGAGGACAGAAGGAGGAGAGGAAGTAAACGCTTGCAGGAAAACTTCAGATGGAGCAGTTTACCAAAAAGGTCATCAGACTGTGAAACAGGTGAACTTCAGACGGTCTGATCTGAGCGTGCACAAAAAACTATTTCATGAGAGAGAAAAAATGAAATGCTGTTTACACTTTAAGATTTTCAGATGCACAGATGAGCTGAACACTTCTCTGCACTGGTGTGTGCATGTGTTTGTGTGTGTGTGTGTGTGTGTGTGTGCGTGTGCGCGTGTGTGTGTGCGCGTGTGTGTGCGCGTGCGCGTGTGTGTGCGCGTGTGTGCGTGTGTATATCCCAATATTTCACAAACATTAACACTACAAACAAATGTGCCACTGCAAATGATTCGACTATGAAATTTAGGACTTCCAGAAGTGAGAACGGGCAAACAAACGTGGATCGCATTTGTGCTATTTATTTGTTTTTGTATGCGTGGTTAAATTTATTTTTCATGACCTTCAGACAATCAGGATTCCGTGTTTGGGGGGGTGGGGGTGAGGAAACGTGGTGTGGGACATGAAAACATTAGCACCTATTGCTGGAAATGTATTAAAACACACATGCGAGCACTGATACTTCATCACTGAGCTACTTTGATTGATAATAGTGTGGATTTTTTCACAAATGCAAGGGTGATTTTGATGAATTAGCAAAATATATCAATTATAGGTCACTTTTTAGCTCCTCTATCATTACCGTGAAGCCAAATTCTGTTTGATTATCATCATTTTTTATAATCAGATTTTGAAATTAAAGGGATAGTTCACCCAAAAATGCAAATTTACACAGTATTTACTCTCCCTCAAACATTTATGGGTTTCTTCCTTCTGTTACTATAAGACGATATCTTGAATAAAACCTGTAACCACTGATTTTCATAAGAGGAAGAGCAAATACTATGGAAGTCAGTGATTACATGTTTACAACATTTTTCAAAGTAGCTTTGTAATATAAAATAACAGTTTTAAAAAAAGTAAATGATGACAGAATTTTCAGTTTTTAAGTGAACTGTCTTCTTAAATGTGACCTGGATGCATAATACTTTGGACAAACAGTGGTTGGTATATCTCTTGTGCAAAACGTTTACAGATATGGAAAATATATATCAAACAATACTCATTCGTTCCCTGCGATCTGATCTGATGGTGGGACATTGATAATGAGTTTTGCAGGAAGGTAAACCGGATAAACATAATCATGCATGGATTAGTTTTATTGATACGTTTACTAAAAGTGATCATCAAGTACCTTTTGGAATATTCTCAGTTCAATATTGTGCTGCTCACCAAATCTTTGACTTGATGTTGATTACAACAGAAAAGTATTTATTTTTTAATACAATTTTTCAATACAAGTATTATATTTCATTTTTAGATTTAAAAGCGACACGTTGCCTTAACTTAATAAGTGAGTAAACACATTGTAATTGATAAGTTGACTTAATTAAATTTTTGGATTAATGTCAAAAATTATTAATCTAAGTCAACTAATCGCTTTAAAAACATCAGATTTACCCTTTTTTTTCAAAGTAAAGTCAAATAACTGTTTTAAAAACATCAGATTTACTCACAGTTTTAAAGTAACATCAACTAATCACTTTACAACAACAGGTTTACTCACTTTTTCAATGTAAAGTCAACTAATAACTTTGAAAAAAGTGAGTAAATCTGATGTTTCAAGTCAACTAATCGCATTAAAAACATCAGGTTTGCCATTTTTTTTTATTAAAGTCAACTTATTGCTTTAAAAACATCAAATTTATTCACTTTTTTCAATGTAAAGTCAACTAATAACTTTTGAAAACATCAGATTTACTCACTTTTTTCAGTCAACTAATCGCATTAAAACATCAGGTTTACTTGCCTTTTTCAAAGTTAAGTCAACTAATTGCATTAAAAACAGCATATTTACCAATTTTGTTTCTAAATTAATGTCAACTAATCGCATTAAAACATCAGATTTACTCACTTTTTTAAAGTGAAGTCGACTAATCGCTTTAAAAACATCAGTTTACTCGATTTTAACGACAACTAATCGCTTTACTCAACGTTTTAAAGTAAGCTCAACTAACCACTTAAAAAACATCAAATTTACTCACTGTTTTAAAGTGGTCAACTAATAACTTTTAAAAACATCAGATTTACTCACTGTTTTAAAGTGGTCAACTAATCGCTTTAAAAACATCAGATTTACTCACTGTTTTAAAGTGGTCAACTAATCGCTTTAAAAACATCAGATTTACTCACTGTTTTAAAGTAAAGTCTACTAATCGCTTTAAAAACATCAGTTTACTCGGTTTTAACGACAACTAATCGCTTTAAAAACATCAGATTTACTCTCTGTTTTAAAGTGGTCAACTAATAACTTTAGTAACATCAGCTAATCAACTAATCGCTTAAAATATCAGATTTACTCACTCTTTCAAAGTAAAATCATCTAATCACTTCGAAAATATCAGGTTTACTCACTTTTTTCAAGTCGACTAATTGCTTTAAAAACACCAGGTTTACTCACTCTTTCAAAGTGAAATCAACTTATCGCTTTAAAAGCATCACATTTACTCACTTTTTCAAAGTATAGTAGACTAATTGCTTTAAAAAAAAAAATTTAAAGTCATCTAATCACTTCAAAAATATCAGGTTTACTTATTTTTTTTCAAAGTAAAGTCGACTAATTGCTTTAAAAACATCAGGTTTACTCTTTCAAAGTAGTCAATCGATTTAAAAGCATCAGATTTACTCACTGTTTTAAAGTAAAATCAACTAATCGCATTAAAGACATCAGATTTACTCACCTATTTTATTTTTAAAAAGTGAGTAAATCTGATGTTTTTAAAGACAACTAATCGCTTTAAAAACATTAGATGTACCCACTTTTCAAAGTTGTCGACTGATTGTTTTAAAAACATCAGATTTACTCACTGTTTTAAAGTAAAGTCAACTAATCGCTTTAAACACATCAGATTTACTCACTGTTTTAAAGTGAAAGTCAACTAATCGCATTTTACCGTGTAGTGTCATGATTGTAAGGCAAACAAATGAAAATGTTCATACATAGTATTATTTTTCCGCTTTGATTTTTACATCAACGCGATGAAAGTAATTTGAGAATAAGAGTTTTAAAACAAAAGAATTTATTGCTTTCAGGAACAAAAAATAACTAATTGTAATGACAATACTTTTACAATGTGAATATTTATAGACCTAGTTTATTACTAAATAATCCTAAAAAAAATAAAAATAAAACAGACACAGGCGTTCATGACAGTTAATCACACGTTCCATCCAAAATCTCATTGCATTCATGATGTGGAACAAAGTCAATTATTAACAGAGATTAAAAGCAATTCAATTTCTTTCAGGCAGTAAAATGTGCTTAACTTGTATATACATTGTGAACCAATAAAATAATAGTCTTAATTTACTTCATGTAAAATATACTTCTCAAACGAATAGACTAGCCAGAAGGATTTCTGTTGTAACCAATGACCAATTCCTCTTGGTGATGTACTGTATATCTAATGTTGAACCTGAAATGTTCCATTAAGCTGCCAAAGCACTTTGTAGCGTTTCCCTTCTCCTTCTTAAATGCATTGAATCCCAGTGTGTTCCCTAACCATGCACCTGCTTTATCAAGCCAAACCCGCACTGAAACATTTAACATGATAAACACTGGCACAGATCGTCTCAAATATCACTATCATGGAGTCTGGTAGTAAAGCCGCAGTTTTTACATGTGTCTGTATTGATGTTCTGGACGTGTTCCTGATGTTCACACGAAGCACTGATCTGTCTTTCCTGTTCTCCCAAAATAATGTTTTAGATTTGCATGCTGAATCAACACATCCAGTTTTGTATTTATTAACTGCAGGATGTTTTTTGTTGTTGTTGATGTGCGTCTTTGATTGGCTGAAGAGAAAACGTGCCGCAGCTTTGACTTGCGCCTGTGCTGCGGATCTGTACAATATAGGGTAAAAGAAATGAAAAAAATATATATATTTATATTTTTCCTAAACGATGACGTTGCAGGAGACGGTGTAATTTAAAAACCTTGTTTTTGTTTTGTTTTCGCCCGAATCGTGGTTTCCCTTGTAAAGTTTGTACAGTGTGTTTTTG
>CAIGQS010000662.1:0-5000 GCA_903798195.1 Danio kyathit | reverse complement strand
GCCCACTGAAGCTAAGCAGGGCTGCGCCTGGTCAGTACCTGGATGGGAGACCACATGGGAAAGCTAGGTTGCTGCCGGAAGTGGTGTTAGTGAGGCCAGCAGGGGGTGCCTAACCTGCGGTCTGTGTGGCTCCTAATGCCCCAGTATAATGATGGGGACTCTATTCTGCTCAGTGAGCGCCGTCTTTCGGATGAGACGTTAACCGAGGTCATTAAAAAAGGACAGGATGTCCTTCGAAAAAGAGTAGGAGTTTAACCCAGGCATCCTGGCCAAATCTTCCCACTGGCCTCTGTCCATCATGGCCTCCTAACCATCCCCATATCATAATTGACTCTGTCTCCTCTCCACCAACCAGCTGGTGTGCGGTCTGGCGCAAAATGGCTGCCGTCGTGTCATCCAGGTAGATGCTGCACACTGGTGGTGGATGAGGAGATTCCCCCCTATGTGTAAAGCGCTTTGAGTGCCCAGAAAAGCGCTATATAAATGTAAGGAATTATTATTATTATTATTATTATTATTATTATTATTATTATTATGATCGGTTAAAATGACTATTAACCCATCAAAAGTAACAGTAAAGACATTGTAGGAATAATTGCTCATTTTTAATATTTATCTATTAGAGAATCTTGAAATGTAATAAAGCTTCCAGTGAAATATGAAGCTGTTTTCGACATTAATATGAAGATGAAATGTGTGCGTAGCAAATCATCATATTCGATTGTTTTCAGAACATTGATGTGATGCTGCAGAAATTATGAAATTTCAACTTTACATCACATGAATTAATTACATTTTGAAGAGGACCTATTATGCGAAAATCACTTTTATAAGGGGTTTAAACACAGTTGTGTGGCAACAGTGTGTGAATATAACCAGCTTCTAATAGTAATAATGTATTCAATTTATTTGTTTATAATCACACTTGATAAAAACAGTCTGCAGAAACACTTTGATTGACATTCTCCCTTTGTACGTGTCATCAGAGGTGGAAAGCCCCGCCCATTAGTGACCGTCTCTTCCTCATTAGCATAGCACTTTAGTCTTCTTTTTGAATCTGTCACTATGCTGACACACAGGCATTCATAGCTCCGCCCTCTTTTAAAAGAGCTTAATCTCAGTTGAATTTAAAGCGACAGTCACCAAAACGGCACAATTAGGATCAAAGCCTAAAAGGGTCAGTTTCAACAAGTTATAAAACATTATTTGTGTGTTGTTTTGAGCTGAAATGTCACATACGGGGTGTCCAAACTTTTTCTTATGAAAGGCCAAAAACCAAACATGATTGAGGCTAGTTGGCCGAAGGCAAATATAGTTGCCATGGGCAATTTCTTAATTTATTTAATAATATTTAAAAATGACTAGAAAACATTGCTTTATATTAACTAATGCAGTATTTTATTTTATTTTTTACATTTTATAATGAACTTATTAGAGTAAAAACATAAACAATGTAATTTAAAACAGAACGACACTAGTTTTTGCCTTGATTTGCTCACCGATGTCTTCTGCATAGTCCTCTATCTATTGAGTGACAGTATTTACATTTAATAAAGAGATCAGATACATTTGCAAGATTAATTGAAACATTTCATTTCAGTTTGCTGCTTTTTTTTTTTGTGTCTCAGCAATAAAACAAAAAAGATTACATCAAATTAGAAACTACAATCTCTGTGTTAAAGGCGTTTGCCCTAACCCTCTCCATCATTCTCACTCTCCTCTCAGATGGGAAGTTGGGCCAAATCAAAGGTTACAGTAAGCCAATTTTGGCCTGCGGGTCATACTTTGGGCATCTCTGTCCATGGGACATCAGAGACTTATTTTACATCTTGTAAAAAGGGCATATAGGTCACCTTTAAAATGTATTTAAACTGAAAACAGTCATTTTTAATTAAATTATTTAATTAAATTGAAAAGTAAATGAATGCCCTGTTGAGCAAAACAAATTCAAAACCATTACAAAATCCATTGAATGATGGGGTACATTCACAACATTACAAGTTCTGAAATGGTATTAATGATATTAAATTATTCTGTAACACTTTAGGTCACAATTCATGCTATTACTGGCTTATTACCTGCATATTATTACGATATTAACTCTTCGTTAATAGTTATAAAGTATAATCTTATTCTGCATGCCTAATCCCACCCAACTTCTACCTTACTAACTATTAATAAACAGCTAATTAGTAATTTATTAAGCTAGTAGAGTTAGTTAATGGTTTGTTAATACCATGAATTGTGACCTAAACTAAAGTGTTACCAATTATTCTTTAAAAAAAAAAGTTCATTGTTAATTCATGATACATAATACATAAACATTAATCAGATCTTAAGCTTTACCTATAAAGCTTACACTGTAGTAGTATAGCTGGTCACACTTCATGATAAGGTTTCAGTTAATGTATATATTAACATGATCTAAGAATGAACAATCTTGTATAGCATTTATTAATCATATATCAACATTTAGTAAAGCATTATTAAAACCTAAAGTCGTGCTTGTTAACATTAGTTAATGCACCGTGAGTTAACAAGAACTAACAATGGACGGCTTTATATTCCTTAACTAATATTAACAAAGATCAATAAACAATCTGAGTGTTCGTTCATATTAGTAAAGTTAGTAAAATATGAATAATTGAAACCTTATGGTAGAGCATTACTGAATAGCTTGAAATAACTGGAAAGCTATTATAAATTGTTAAAGGTGCTGTATGTAAGTTTTTGACTCTTCTAAAGCATAAAAATACCATAATATGTGTGCAGATATTTAAGAAACATCCCAAGTGAACATACTTGTTTAACTGAAAAACAATGCTGAAGTCAGATATTCTGCTTTGAAAATGGGTTTTCCGTGCCGGAACTCTGTCTTTGTTTAGATAAATTTCATATGCACGATGCCAGTTTAGCCAATTATATGTCAGCACCCTGGGTTGCCTTGTTGGAAAACAGCGTATTTCATTCATTCATTCATTCATTCAGTAAGACTCTTGAAAGCATGCGTCCGTGACCAAAAGGAACAGTATGGGAGACAGATGCAGTTCCACATGAGGTTATTAATTAGCAAATTACATAAATATTACGAACGTAAACATTAGGTGAGCAGGTTACATTGTAACCGCGTGTCCTAACAACACGCTGGGACGAGAGAGGCAGTGATCAGCTATTTGGCTGTTTGCGCCAGACGAAACACGGCAGAAATGTAAATACAGCCTTTCAGAAGCACAGAATATGCACTCACTCACGAAACGGTAAGGTTTAGAATCTATTTAATACATGTTAACCCACTTTAACATCAATGTAGATGCTGAATCACTCATATGTGTTTAGTTCTAAAGTTCAATTTCAGACGGTTTATTGTATTTTCAAGATCTGAGGTGAACTTTCTGCTTTCAGTATATGGCAACAAATGCCATGTAAAATGCATTCAAACTCGCATTGTTAGCATTTAGCACAGAATAAAGCACACAAGGCTTACCTGAGGTGATCTAGCTGTCATAGGTTTTTGTTGTTCAGCTGTGAGAAATAGAAGCCATTTCTAATATATCAATTCGAGGTGTTGGTTAGGACAAAAACTCCGTTAAATATGGAAAATATTCCCTCTATCGCGTGTCGTTGCTTTTATTTAGAACACAGTTTAAATCACTCACTCCTGTACACAATCTGGCATCCTAGCGTACTTTTATTATGATCCAGAAGTGCAATACCTAGTTCAACCACTGGGTGTCAAACTTACATACTGCACCTTTAAAAATATGGGCGTCACGGTGGCGTACTGGGTAGCACGATCACCTCACAGCAAGAAGGTCGCTGGTTCGAGCCCTTGCTGGCCCAGTTGGCATTTCTGTGTGGAGTTTGCATGTTCTCCCCGTGTTCGCGTGGATTTCCTTCAGAGCTCCAGTTTCCCCCATAGTCCAAAGACATGCGCTATAGGTGAATTGAATAAGCTAAATTGGCTGTAGTGTGTGTGTGTGTGAATATGAGAGTGTATGGGTGTTTATTAGTGTTGGGTTGCAGCTGGAAGGGCATCCATTGCGTAAAACATATGCTGGATAAGTTGGCGGTTCATTCCACTGCGACGACCCCTGATTAAGTTTAGTTTAAAACTTTATTAATCCCCTTCGGGCAATTCATTCCAACATGGTGGCGCTTCACATATAACAAGAATGACACACTTAACACAACAAAACATCAACACTTGACATCAAGTACACACACACACACACAAAAAGAAATTCAATAACAATAATAAATAATAATAACTTATAATAATACATTGATTAACTACATTTATTACGTAACCGAATTGCTTTAGGCACAAAAGTAAATTTATAATGATTTGTAAGGAACATCGTATTGTCCTTAAACGTCGACCAAGGGGCATCCACTCAAAGGGCCCTATTTTAACGATCTAGGCGCAAAGTCTAAAACACAGTGCGCAAAAGCATTAAGGGCGTGTCAGAATCCACTTTTGCTATTTTAAGGACGGAAAAATCCGCTTTGCGGCGCGGCGCATGGTCTAACAGGGTTGAGCTTACTCTCTTAATGAGTTATAGGTGTGTTTTGAGAATAAACCAATCAGAGTCTCATCTTCCATTCCCTTTAAGAGTCAGTTGCGTCGCTCCATGGCACATTTGCTATTTACATGGCAGACTTTGTAAATGGAATAACTGAGCGCTTCACTAGCGAGAAAACAGTTAAACAGCATCTGCAGCGTGAGAATGAGAGGTGCGCCTCCTCATTCTTTACTTTCACTTTCACTCTCTTTCGTGGATAAGGAAACGATGTTGTACGCACAGACATCCATTAGCCTATACATAATTAATTTAGTTTGTTAAGCACAAAGATTTGTTTCAAAACTATATTTTTAAATTCAGTTCTAATTTCCAGCAAACGAATAAATGAACGGCCAAACCCGGCCCCCGAGGCAATTTGTTCCGGCCCTCCAAATAGTGTGACCAAGACATCAAGAATAAATTTAGTTCAGTCAAAAA
>CAIGQS010000661.1:0-13461 GCA_903798195.1 Danio kyathit | reverse complement strand
CTATCTTTTAGGTGTGTAAAATCTGTCATAATGTCATTGAAATGTGAAGAATACATGTTATTTAAGTTTCTTAACTAGTTTACTGAGGGTAACGTGCAGTGAAATAGTTACTTTGTAGCGAAGATTGTATCTTTTTGCTGACAATGTATCAAAACAGCCGCCAGTGGCTGATGTGTTAATTGGTAACTGCAAAGTTTATAAAAAGAGCTCCACCTTGCTTAAGTTCAATGTAGAGGTTCTATTTTTGTACTGAGGTTGTTAAAAAGAGTATTAATAACTATTTTATTTGTGTAAATGTACTTTTAACCAAAGATGACAGTTACACTCAACGACTGTAACGGATTTGTGTACATTTGGATTTTTCAGAGCTAGTCCATATATACAGAGCAGATATGATACTGTGCTAGAGATATTTAATGCTTAATGGGACACTTTGCAAAATGTTTAATACTTGAAGCCTACCTTAATGGGATATAGTAAGTATAGTTATCGTATAGAACTAAGTAATAACCTGTATGTGAATAATATGTTTATGAATGAGCTATTTATATATATGCATATAATGCATATTTAATGAGACAAGACAAGGGTTTGTTGGGTATAATACACTGTTTAATGATGTTGTATGGTCTGTTTTAAGTATTACTGCATAGAAATATTTATTAAATTATAGTATATTGTGATCAAATGTCTGTAATAAACATTACGAGAGCGACTCGACTGTGAAGAGCAACGAAACTTTGACTCTCTCATATTTCTATCTTTTACAAATTTAAACTTCAGCACCGCCAGCTCAACGCCGGGCGTGCTACATACACACACACACACACACACACACACACACACACACACACACACACATATATATATATATATATATCATATTATATCATATTTTTTTGGACTTGTGGGGGAAACCGGAGCACCCGGAGGAAACCTACACCAACACGGAGAGAACATGCAAACTCCACACAGAAATGCCAACTGACCCAGCCGAGGCTAAAAAACCAGCGACCTTCTTGCTATGAGGCGATTGTGCTACCCACTGCGCCACCGTGCTGCCCTGTCTTCATAAATAAGCTAATTAAATAACTTAAACTCAAAATAATCTTCCATGTTCATTTATTTGACAATTAACTTTGTATTGTAGGATAACACGCTTCTAACATTCAAGTACATCAAGGCACATTTTTACACCTGTAAACTTTAACAAATGCAATTGAAGTCCATTTTTTTGCCCTCCAATTAATTCAAAATTATGTTTCCCAAGTGATCTAAATCAAACCAAGGAGATTTTCACAGTATTTCCTATAAAACACAACTAATTCTTCTGGAGTCATAATAAGTCTTATTTCTTATAGTTTATTTCTTGAATAAAAGCAGTTTTGTTTTTTTTTAACTATTTTAAGTCAGTGTTATTAGCCTCCTTTAAGAAATATTTACTGTATATTTTTTGATTGTCTACTACACAACAAGACTAATTATTCCAACTTTCGTAGTTAACATAACCTAGTGAAGTCTTTAAATTACACTTTAATCTGAATCAAAGACTATAGAATACTTAAGGGTCTTTGTCTGTGTACAACCATCTTGCTAAATAACTAGTAAAATATACACTGACTGTCACCTTGGGAAAGACAAAAAAGTAGTTATTGGAAATTAGTTGGTTAAACTATTATGTTTAAAAACGTGTTGTAAATCATGTGTTGATGACTCTTTGTGCTTTATGTCACGACTGAAAACAAAAACGAATGAAGGCAAAACTAAACGAGTTGAATATGACTTTTATGAGCGTGACTGAAAACTAAACTGGATCAATGTGTTACATCTGTTCTTCGGCACTTGCCGACAGTTTGTAAGTTCAAGACTGCATTTCCTAACGTAAAACTATGTACAGTCAATTTCTGATTAATAATAACCTCTGCATAGCCGAGGACTTCCTATATTAAAAGTTTTGAAATCGCTATTAAAAACAGAAGTGTAATATAATAAACAGTGGACATTTTGATAGTGTTTCACAACATGAACATGACTGAAGTTGAATCTTTTTATTACCTGTGTCAATTTGGGGGTTAACTTCTGAACTGAAGTGCGCAGCACCCTCACTGATAGCGAGAACATGCGAAAGCAGAGAGAGCGAGTGCGTGGTGTGCAAGAGCGAGTGCGCGCGACACCGAGAGCGCGCGCCACCGATGGCTGATCTTGCTTCTCCGTGGCGTTTTGACACAAAAATACGCGTCCAAATTTAGGGGGCCAGAGGGGAGGCCAAGCTTGTTGACACGGGGGCACCGGCGTGGGGTTTTTCTGGGGTGCATTTTTACTCCTGTCACCCAAACCGCAAAGTGAATGAATGAAGCTCGTGGCAGAAGCTCAAAAGATTCGCGCTGTGATTGGCTGAGTGATACTTCACTCAAATCAAGTAACAAATCAGAGAACACGTGCGGTCGCTAGGTCAAATAAAAAGTGCGGGCGAGTCAGGGGACAGAATCACCTGTATCTAAAAGTGAGGGGGACGTGTCCCCCCCGTCCCCCCCGATTGCTACGCCCCTGTATACACACACACATATATATATATATATATATATATATATATATATATATATATATATATATATATATATATATATATATATATATTATTTTTATATAATATATATATATATATATAAATATATATATATATATAAATATATATATATATATATATATATATATATATATATATATATATATATATATATATATATTTATATTTATATATAATATATATATATAAATATAAATATATATATATATATATATATATATATATATATATAAATATATATATATATATATAAATATATATATATATATATAAATATATATATATATATAAATATATAAATATATATATATATATATATAAATATATAAATATATAAATATATATATATATATATAAATATATATATATATATATATATAAATATATAAATATATATATATATATATATAAATATATAAATATATATATATATATATATATATAAATATATATATATATATATATATATATATATATATATATATATATATATATATATATATATATATATATATATATATATATATATATATATATATATATTAGGGGTGTAACAGTTCACAAAAATCACGGTTCGGTTCGATACGACACAGTGGTGTCCCGGTTCGGTATGTTTTCGATACAGCAAAAAAGAAAAAAGCCAGAGGATTTCTCTGATTGAAATCTTTTTAATGTATTAAATCTAACACTATAAAAGCATGATCTCTCTTTTTTTCTCTCTCTTATTTTTTTTTTTACTTTGAAATAGGGGTGGGCGATATGGAAAAAATATCATATTACGATTTTTTCTGGGGAAATCACTATTCACGGTTTTTATGCTGATTCTTTTTCAAGTTGGTTTTAAGGACTATTTTGCAAATTACAAAGGTACAATACAACCAAACTAATGTCCCCATATAAAAATATATTCTTACTATGTATGTTTAAGAATATTTTAATCAGGGCTTTGAACCGAATGACATTTGCAGGAGCAGAAACAAAAAAACAAGATCAACTTTAATCGTTCTGAACAGAAATGTTTACAGTTAGCCGGTTAATAACGTTATTTTATTGTTCTCTTTATTTTATGAATTTGGGAGACAAAAAGCATTCATTTAAATCATGTGTACAAATGCGACTGTGGAGCATACAACGTGAAATGCCCGCGAAGCAGATGTCATAAGCAAGAGTCATTTCTGATGCAACGACCTTGTCTTAAAGGTTACCTAGAATCTGCTCTTTCATGTACAAAGGTATGTTTCGGTTTAAGTTTTTGCTATTAAAACTTGTATTTATACAAAACGTATAATTGATTGTCGATTGTTTTTAGATGGGCCTCCATAAAGAAAATCCTTTTGTTAATATTTCTCTTATGACAAATCATCTGATAAATCGATCTGTATATTGAAGGATGAGGGGCAGCTCATAAACATGATAGATAGCCTAAAGTTTTGAAAGATATCCTTATAAACAATGCATTAATAAAATACATTATTTACAAGGCTACTGAAGAAATAACCGAATATGCATCCGCATGAGGTAGGCTAAGCGCTCGTTTTTATAAAAGTCTGGCCGTGATGCGCATTTATGTCAGTCTATAAAAAGATAATATAGCTCAAAACACTTTCAATTTTTAGAGAAAGTATGTAAAGTTTGCACAATCAAGGTTTGGTCTTATTAACCTGCAACCCATAATTAAAAGTCATGTAGCCTACTTTTTGATTACTTGACCCACGGATTAACCGGCACCCCTACACCCGTCGCAATGCGATGCAAGACGCGACGCATTTGTTGTTACACCTTTTCTGTTTATTCATGACTTTTTTATAATGTTATTATTACAAACTGTGGAGGAGTAAGAGGAGGACCCATGACTGAGTAACGCGAGATTCTGCGAGACCTAACTGCGTGATTCAAAATGGCGGCGTCCGTCTGCTAGACAGCAAACAAACTTTTTGACATTCTTCCCCATCTTTTTATACTTTTTTCCGCGTCCCACCCTTCTAAAATTGGACTACATCATTGCAACTGGACTATATCATTGCAACTGGACTATACGCTTTCATTTTGTCACCCTGGATCAACTTGAAGAGTACATCGACGCACATTACAACACACACTGCTGCAACATGGACACTTCAGATGACAACAAAAAAGGTAATTCCACTCCAAACTCCAAGAGACCCCGTTCTGATTTACCTCCACCCTCACCATCTTGCTGCACCGAGGTAAGCGATATATTACGCTCTATCGAAAATAAACTTTCCGGACTCGACTCAAGAATCGCGCTAATAGAAGTCATTCACAAGGAATTCCAAGAACTCCGTCACAGTTTAGAATTCAGCCAAGAACAGATAGATACACTCACGAAAGAAAACCACTTCCTAAAGGACTCAGTTCACGCACTTTCTACTCAGCTCACCTCCGTTGTCACAGAAAACAAAACAATGAAAGAAAACATTTTGGACTTACAAGCACGCAGTATGAGAGACAATCTAGTTTTCACAGGCATCCCGGATCAAACTCCAGACGACCCCGAAAAATCAATCAAGGACTTTATGACAAAACAACTAAAACTACCAGCTGAAACCGTACAAAACATCACTTTTCATCGTGTCCACCGCATCCGTTCTCAACAAAAAAGCAACCGACCGCGTCCTATCATTGCGAAATTCGAACACTATAAACACAAAGAACTGGTTCAGAAACAAGGCAGACAACTTAAAGGTACAGTTTACGGTCTCAATGAACAATATCCAAAGGTCATTCTCGAACGTCGAAAACAACTCTTCCCAATCCGAAAACAGAAAATGAATGAAGGAAAACGAGCAATCATAACAGTGGACAAATTATACATAGACGGACAACTATATCGCGATAAGGACATTACCCCCTGGCTTTTCTGAACGCATCACTCCGTTAATGTTACCCCATCTCCCTCATATCACTGAGTTTTGATTTGTTATCGCACCTAGGTCTCATCCTCCACCCCTCCCTCCTTAAACTCTATGTTGGTATTTATAGTCATTTTTGTTTGGTCATTGTTCTATTGTGTACATTCTGTCAACTCCATGTTTGAGATGTATGTCTATCAGTCTATCATTAACATTGTATTTTCATACACACACACACACACACAGGTACAATACCACACCCTTTCAAATGCATACAGTAACATTTATGCATATGCAGTAACAACAGACTCACATATTAATATACATAGCTACTGGTTACTTAATTATTTTGCACTTCTTTAAACTATGTCATCAATCACATTTCTATCTTGGAACGTCCGTGGACTCGGCTCCCAGGCAAAGAGGATCAAAGTTTTTAATCATTTAAATAAATTACAAGCAGATATATGCCTTTTACAAGAAACCCACCTATCAGAATCTGA
Source organism: Danio kyathit (assembly GCA_903798195.1). Lineage (NCBI taxonomy): Eukaryota > Metazoa > Chordata > Actinopteri > Cypriniformes > Danionidae > Danio > Danio kyathit. Next base: position 7,498 of record CAIGQS010000661.1, on the reverse strand, counting down.
TCAAAACAAAATCAAATCATCACAGTATCATTTATATTCTGCCAACTACAACACAAAACAGAGAGGAGTGTGTATCCTAATAAATAAAAAACTACCATTTGTTCATAATACCACAGTTACAGATCCAGAGGGACGTTTTGTCATCATTAACATTTCAATTAACAATAACCTACTCACAATAGGCAACTTATATGGCCCAAATACAGATGACTCATCCTTTTTCAGAATTTTTTTTCATCGATTTCAAATCTCTCTAATTGTCCCGTTATAATAGCAGGTGACTTCAACACAGTTTTAGACTCAAATACAGACAGATCTAACAACATCAGCAATAAACGCATCTGGAAATCTGCAGATACTATAAAACAGTTCATGAGTGATCTTGGTCTTGGTGATAGTTGGCGCCTCCAGCATCCAGACATTAAAGCATTTTCATTTTTTTCACCAGTTCATCATTCATACTCCCGCATTGACTTCTTTCTCACCAGTAATTCTATTATGTCCAATATTTCTGAATCAAAGATCCACCCAATAATCATTAGTGATCACGCTCCTGTAACATTAAAACTGAATATAACCACTGCACATAAACCCAGTTCTAGATGGCGATTAAATACTTCTCTTCTTCAAGACCATGATTTTGACAGTTATTTTAAGAGAGTGGGCTTGCTTTCTAGAGATAAATGACTCCCCTGAAATATCTCCATCTCTTCTGTGGGAAACAGGAAAGGCAGTATTAAGAAGAAAAATAATTTCATACTCCGTTTACAAAAAAAAGAAAGAGAAAAAACAACAAGCTGACCTGGAACAGAAAATTAAATAACTAGAAGACATTAACATAAATATTCCAACAGAAGAAACACAAGATACGCTAAGAAAATATAAATCACAATTAAATAAACTAATTGATGCACACACTCAATTCCTTATTCATAGACTACGACAAGAACACTTCCATCATAGCAACAAATCTGGTAAATATCTGGCTAATCAAATCAAACATAATAAAGAAAAAACAACAATATCAGTCATTAAAGACTCAGCAGGGAAACCCACCAACTCACCAGAAGAAATAAATAACATCTTTCAAAAATTCTACAGTAAATTATACTCCCCTGAAAAAAACCCATCCCAGGATGATATAAATTCATTTCTCAACAATATCAATTTACCTCAACTAAACGAACAGCAAATAAATACTCTTGAATACCCTTTATCAGAACAAGAAATTTCTAATGCACTTAAGCTCATGCCCAATAATAAATCACCAGGTCCTGATGGTTTCCCTGCTGAGTTCTACAAACACTTTTAGTCTATTTTATCACCACTTTTCATCCGATTGATAAACGAATCAAAACAAATTTCAAAACTTCCAGACACCATGAACACAGCCACAATTGCACTCCTCCTCAAACCCAATAAAGACCCAACATTACCATCAAGCTATCACCCAATCTCACTAATCAATGTAGACACTAAAATACTTGCTAAAGCTCTCTCCCATAGAGTAGAAAAAATCATGCCATCTATAATCCATCCAGACCAAACCGGCTTTATTAAAGGTAGACAAGCATCCAACAATACACGCAGACTCGTAAACCTAATACACCACTCATCAATAAATAAAAATAAATCCATCATAGTCACCCTCGACGCAGAAAAAGCATTCGACAAAGTGAACTGGAAATTCCTGTTTTCCACATTAGAGAGGTTTGGTTTTGGGGAGTCATTTATTAATTGGATTAAAATTCTCTACACATCACCATCAGCTACCGTCATTACTAACGGATTAACATCACGCAGCTTCACTCTACACCGGGGAACTAGACAAGGATGCCCACTCTCTCCCTCTCTATTCACCATATTCATCGAACCGCTTGCAGCAGCTATCCGTCAAAACATCCACATTAAAGGAATTCAAACATTAAACATACACCATAAAATAAGTCTTTATGCTGATGATATATTATTATTCTTACAAAATCCCCAAACATCTTTACAAGAAACAATAAAACTTATTGACAGCTTCTCAAATATTTCTGAATACTCAATCAATTGGAACAAATCTGCTATACTTCCATTACACTCTGCCAGTGTGGATGTGGCATCCCAAACTCCACAAATTCCTATGTGCACCAACTACATCACATATTTGGGTATCAATGTTTCCCCCAGGCTGTCAGAGTTGTTTGCACTCAACTATACTCCATTACTGAAAAAAATAGATGACGATATTCAACGTTGGATGAACCTACCACTATCCATCATGGGCAGAATATCAGTAACTAAAATGTCCATACTCCCAAAAATAAACTATTTATTTGATCCCAACGCAGCCCACTCATACCTGGTTCAAATCTCTAGATTCATTTATCACAAAATTTTACTGGAAAAACAAGACCCCAAGAATTAAATTGGCAACCCTACAGAAACCAAAATCACTTGGAGGATTAGAAGCACCACATTTTTACAACTACTTTCTGGCAAATCAGCTTCAAAACATACACAAATGGATTAAACCTAACTCATCAGAATGCACATGGCAAGATATTGAACAATCAATCTGCAAAGACATAAACATTTCAGAATTACCCTTTCACAGTCAAACAATCAAAAAACATCACTGTTTTAAAATGCCAACAATAGAAGCAACTCTGACAGCCTGGGGGAAATTTCATCAGATCACAAATTCCCCACTCACACCATCTAAATACACTCCAATCTGGAATAACCCTGATTTCCTAGCTAACAGGAAGCCACTTAACTTTCGCACATGGGCAGATAAGGGAATCACACAACTTCAGCATATCTTTAATAATAATAACCTGGCACCATTTTCCGATATAGCCCAGACATACAACATTGGGAGTAATTGCTTTTTGGAATATTTACAAATCAAATCATCAATTAAATCAAAATTACTTAACCAATCAATCAATCTAGACCTTTCCCCTCAATCTCAGCGTTTATCAGTATATCTTCCTCCAAAAAATTGCTCTCCCAAATATACAAAATGATCTCAAAATCAGACAACGCATTAGTTGTACCAACCGCTAAATGGGAAACAGACTTATCCATTGCTCCCAATGCTGCATTCTGGACTCAAATTTGCAAAAACACATTCTCCATGACTAAAAATGCTAACCTACAACTTATACAGTACAAAGTGCTTCACAGATCTCATTTAACTGGGCAGAAATTATTTAAAATGGGTTTCACTTCAGAAATATGTTCATATTGCACACAAAACACACCAGACACTTATCTTCACGCCTTATGGCATTGCACTTCAATTAAATCATTTTGGGAAAAGGTTACTGACACACTCTCCAACTTAATGGGATGTCACATCCCACTGTCTCCCTCTCTCTGCATATTAGGTGACATATCCGCAATCAATATAAATAATACAAATAGTCAGTTACTGCTGGTGGCCTTAACTATCGCCAAGAAAACTATCCTCATGAACTGGAAATCAAGAAATATCATTCACATTTCATTCTGGAAAAATCTATTAACAGATTACATCTCCATTGAAGATCCTCTTTGCCTCAAGCCACTCTCCATCAACACCTTCATCAGTACACGGACAGGAGGGGAGGGGGGAGAGGGGGTCAGGTAGAGGCAAAAACTGTCTCTTATATTAAATCTAATTTAAAATAATTCGGTCTTTACATACTTCTTCATCTTTTGTACTATCTGTGTTCCTTTCCTGTCTCTCTCAAATCTATTTATTCATTTTATTATTGTCCTTTATTATTATCATCATTATTAAATTTTTTTATTTATTTTTTTTATTTATTTTTATTTTTTATTTATTTTTATTTATTTATTTATTTATTTATTTATTTTTTATATTTCTTTCCCTCAAGAAGTGGGAGGGAAGGGGATCGGGAGGTGGGTGGGGAGGGCGTGGCGACTGGTGTGCTCGCGCTGATAATAATAATAATATTGATAATTACCTGGCTAGCAACTGATTAATAAAGGTAAACAGGCATTTAGAAAGAAAGGAAAAAAGAAATATATAAAATAAATAAATAATAATAAACCTACTTGCATATACTTACATATACTACACTCACAGGGTAAGTGTGACGTGGGCATGGCGGCCTGGGCATTGCACTGGACTGGTCCATGCTGCACGTCATACTTTTTTAATGCATCACAAAGCAACTGACAAACACTGTACTCTTCAAGGTAAAAACTGACCACATAACATTCACCCACTTAAATTATTAAAGGTTTTTTTTATTTTTATTTATTTATTTTTTTTATTTTTATTTATTTTTTTTTATATAATTACTATTGTTGTTGTTGTCGGCGCGAGTATATCGTGGTTATCGCGTTTCCCTGCCCACCTCTTGATCTTTAATTATTATTATTACTATTACCATTCTTATCACTATTATTATCATTATATTATTATTAATAATTCATCATATTGGTAGTTAAATTCTCCTTTTTAATATTATTCTTTACTTTTGGGTTTATCATTTGTATATTATTATTATTATAGTAACGTTTCTTTTCTCATTTTCATTATTCGGTTTGGAGCACCTCATTTTTTCTACATTTATTTATTTATTTATTTATTTATTTATTTATTTATTTATTTATTTGTTTATTTTTTTCTCCACTTTTCCCTCTCCTTTCCTGTTTTTTTTTTTTCTCCCATCTACTTATTATTATTATTATTATTATTATTATTATTATTATTTATTATAATTTTTCGTCCTCTTCCTGATTTCCCAATCTCCCCTCACCTCCTCAATATTATCATTAATATTATTACTTTTACTATTATTATTGCTTTTCTGACCTGTCCTCCCGTTTTCTCCTCATTATCATTATTACAAGTATTTCTACCCAGGTCATTATTCAGTTTGCTGTAGTTGTTGTAGTAGTAGTAGTAGTCATTGTGGAAGTAACGATTGTATTTGTAGTTGGGTGTTAAGGTAGTAGTAGAGTAGTTTTGTAGTAGTAGAGGTCGTTGGATTAGTGGTACCAGAAGTTGTAAAGGTGTTGAAGTAGTAGTTGTAGTAGTCGGTATAGTAACATCAGTAGTAGTAGATGTTGTTGATGTAAATATTGTGGTAGTAGTGATTACTGTAGTAGTAGGAGACGTTGTTGTAGTTGTATCAGAAGTAGTAGATGTTGTTGATGTAGATGTTGTCGTAGCAGTGATTGCTTTAGTAGTAGCAGTAGTAGACGTTGTTGTAGTAGTATCAGTTGTAGAAGATGTTGTTGTAGTAGTATCAGTTGTAGAAGATGTTGTAGTAGTATCAGTTGTAGAAGATGTTGTAGTAGTATCAGTAGTAGACGTTGTTGTAGTAGTATCAGTTGTAGTAGATGTTGTAGTAGTATCAGTAGTAGTAGACACTAGTAGTAGTGGTAGTGGTTGTGGCTGTAGTAGTAGCAGCTGCAGTAGTAGTCATGATATCAGTAACTTTCTGTAGTAGTAGTTGGTGTAGTGGTGATTTATTTTTTATTTTTTATTATTATTATTATTGCTGTCAGTTATTACTATCGTCCTTTCTTTTTTCTGTCATTTTTACTATCATACATTACGAGCATTGTTGCCCCACCTTACCACTGACTGTTGTCTTTCTGTTTACTTATATCTACGATATTTGCTTCATTTATTGATTGTGTATTGACCACTATATATGTACCCTGATTTGTCCACCATGTTACCTTTAAATACACACACACACACACACACACACACACACACACACACACACACACACACACACACACACACACTGTATTATTGCTGCTTTTTGTTTTTGTTGTTTTTTTTGTTGTTTGTTGTTGTTGTTTTTCAATTTCTTTGTATTTGTATGATCCCAATTTGTGTACCATTATGCATATTCTAATAAAAAAAAAAAATATATATATATATATTGCAGAATCACTGTGCTTATTACTGGGTGACAAGCTGTTATAATACGCTGAAAGCAATATGTAAATAATATATATAATATATAATCAATATATCTTATTTCTAAAACAACAACAAACTCTGAACCGCATTGGATGTAATTCCCTCGCTGTAAATGCTAGGGCTCCCGTTTTTTTTTCTGCCACCTCCCTGCGCGCGCATCCTGAATGTTTACAAACATGGTAATTGGTCTATACTTCCGGGTTTTCTTCCCACCGCAGCCTCCCTTTCGTTCTTTAAAATGGCGGCCGCTTGAAATGAGCGTATACTGGTAGCTTTGCTGAAGCAAGGAGAGGGACACTGATGATATTCTGAACTGTGTTGACAGGGGTTAAGATAATCGTGGAAGAATTTTAGCTTTGCTTAATCTAACTGGGTTTCAAAAATAAAAGTCTTACCAACCAACTTTTATAATTTCATGTCAATGAGTTCAAGTTCATTTACACACCAACAACTCTTCCCCCAGATGTCTCTCTCTCTCTCTCTCTCTCTCTCTCTCTCTCTCTCTCTCTCTCTCTCTGTATTCCTTTAATTGCCTTTTTCATTTTGAGACTGTGATTTATTCTGCAGCTGAGGGGTTTATCTGCCACCATCAGATGCAAAAAATGAGGATTTCTGAGCAATTAGCTGATTGTGTGAGTGTCTGCAGCACAGATGTGAGTCCTGAGGTAATGGCTTCCCATCTACACTCAAGCAGACTTGTGGGTAACTCTCTTTATCTTCATCCTTAAAACCTTTATAGGTGTTTCTAAAGAACAATAACAAGCACAAAGGAGGAGCTGTGATACTCTTCGCCACAGATAGAGGGAGCTGCAGCTCTGAAGATCAATCTCTTTGAATGATTGTATTTTTTGTATTGTGTTGTGTTTGTTTCAAGAGGGAAATGGAGCTTAAATAGTTGCCAATTTGATGAAATTGGGATGTTTAAAATTACGGCCTGACACAGTGAAGAATTACTTGATAACAGATGCTACGTTTCCATTTCCTCACTCTGTTCCTTTCTCTCCTCCTGCGTGAAGCGAGAGCATTTTTCACAGGTCAGATCAATCTTTCCTCCATTGGCTCCCCCAGTGTGTCTGCATTAAACACATTCACTCCGGCAGCAGTGCCCACGGCGCAGATACTGTGTTATGGGTAATCCTTGATATCACATTTGAGTCTCTTAGAAACTACAGCATTTATCTCAGTCAAACAAAAGGCAGGGCTGGTGATGGATTACAGTTAGACGAGCCGTATGTCCTTATATGGCTCTTATGAACGTAGCTCTGTTGTTTTCCTCACTCACAGACTCTCAGCTAGAGCGTATGAGAGGGTTTGTGCTTTTCTCTGGATGTTTTATTATTCTGGAGGTGATGGGATTTCTGTTTTGGCCAGAAACAGTGTAAATCTTTGTCTCGGTATCTCTCTCTTCTTCACTCACGAATGCATCAGATCTCCTGCCCTGCCTGTCTAGAGAATGCCAGGCTGTTGCCGTGGAAACCAGGGCACGTTTGTGCTGCGAGTTCCTCCATCCCTGCTGAGCCCAGCAGTACAGAAAAAGAGCAAGCCGGTGTG
>CAIGQS010000660.1:0-14222 GCA_903798195.1 Danio kyathit | reverse complement strand
TTGGCCGTGTTGTGTGTTCAGAGATGCTCTTCTGCAGACCTCGGTTGTAACGAGTGCTTATTTGAGTCACTGTTGCCTTTCTATCAGCTGGAACCAGTCTGGCCATTCTCCTCTGACCTCTGGCATCAACAAGGCATTTGCGCCCACAGAACTGCCGCTCACTGGATATTTCCTCTTTGTCGGACCATTCTCTGTAAACCCTAGAGATGGTTGTGCGTGAAAATCCCAGTAGATCAGCAGTTTCTGAAATACTCAGAGCAGCCCGTCTGGCACCAACAACCATGCCACGTTCAAAGTCACTTAAATCCCCTTTCTTCCCCATTCTGATGCTCACTTTGAACTGCAGCAGATCGTCTTGACCATGTCTACATGCCTAAATGCATTGAGCTGCTGCCATGTGATTGGCTGATTAGAAATTTGCATCAACGAGCAGTTGGACAGGTGTACCTAATAAAGTGGCCAGTGAGTGAGTGTGTGTATATCGAGTTCATGCTGCATGTTTATACATTATTCTGACCTTTGATTTGATCAGATTTTCCCCAACAAGGACCTGAAGAGGCTGAAGGAGTGTGTTTCCGTACGAGACCAACTACTGTACAAGAAACTGCTGGAGCACAAGGTGCACACACACACACTCATGGACACATACATATAGATACAGACACACACACACACATTTTACTTTATGACCTTTGACCTCACAGAAGAGCCTTACACCTGGAGAGCCGCGTGACCTGCTGGACGCTCTCCTGATTGGTCAGCTGAGAGGGTCAGGTGGAGCTGATGACATCACAGAGGATCATGTGCTGATGACGGCGGCTGAGGCGTTCGGGGCCGGAGTGGAGACGACATCCACTACACTACTGTGGACCATAGCGTTCCTGCTGCACCACCCACAGGTACTCACACTCTCTCACACACACACACACACACACACACACACACACACACACACACACACACACACACACACACACACACATTAAATACATTTTATTCATATACGAACACACACACACACTCTCACACACACACAAATACACACACAAACACTCACACACTTACCATACATTTTAATCATATACGCACACAAAAACACACACTTGACCACACACACACATTAAATACATTTAATCATATACATGCACACACACTCTCACACATACGCACACATGTTAACCATATACGCACACACACGCACAAACACACTCACGGCCACACACACACTTTCACGCACACATTTTAATCATATACACACACACACACGCACAAGTACGCTCACGGCCACACACACACACACACACACACGCACGCACACATTTTAATCATATACGCACACACACATATGCACAAACACACTCACGGCCACACACACACACTCTCTCACACACACACACACACACACATTTTAATCATATATACACACACACACACACACACGCGCACAAAAACACTCATGGCCACACACACACATTAAATACATTTTAATCATATACAAACACACACACACACACGCACAAACACACTCACGGCCACACACACACACACACATTAAATACATTTTAATTATATACATGTGTGTGAGCATGTGCAGGATATGTATATAACTTGTGTTTAATGTGTATGTGTGTGCATGTATGTGTCTGTGTGTGTGAGCATGTGTATGGTATGTATTTAACGTGTGTGTTTATTGTGTGTGTGTGTGTGTGTGTGTGTGTGTGTGTGTGTGTGCAGCTGCAGGAGCGTGTTCAGGCTGAGCTGGATGAGTTTGTCGGTGTGGATCGTCCTCCGTGTCTCTCTGATCGTCCTCATCTGCCGCTGCTGGACGCTGTGCTCTGTGAGGTGATGCGCATCCGTCCCGTCAGTCCAATCCTCATCCCGCACGTCGCTATGCAGGACACCAGGTAACCATGGCGATACCCAGTCAAACCCGCCGGTTGCCGTGGCAATGGGGAGAAAGCATAATTAGAATATGAGATGCACAGTTGTGTGGGCTGTCGTTACCGTTCACTGGAGATGTCGACACTACAGCCACCGCACACACATGAAGAAATACTAGAGTAATTTAGAGTAAATGCTGTAGTGGGTTTTAACTATACTGTAGTAAAGTACTTGAATTAATCTGGTGATTCTATAGTTGCTATGGTAACACAACAACTATAGTAATTGATCTGTTGTGGTGATTCTATAGTTGCTATGGTAACACAACAACTATAATAATTGATCTGTTGTGGTGATTCTACAGTTGCTATGGTAACACAACAACTATAGTAATGGATCTGTTGTGGTGATTCTACAGTTGCTATGGTAACACAACAACTATAGTAATTGATCTGTTGTGGTGATTCTACAGTTGCTATGGTAACAAAACTGTAGTAATTGATCTGTTCTGGGGATTTTACAGTTGCTATGGTAACACAACAACTATAGTAATTGATCTGTTGTGGTGATTCTATAGTTGCTATGGTAACACAACAACTATAATAATTGATCTGTTGTGGTGATTCTACAGTTGCTATGGTAACACAACAACTATAGTAATGGATCTGTTGTGGTGATTCTACAGTTGCTATGGTAACACAACAACTATAGTAATTGATCTGTTGTGGTGATTCTACAGTTTGCTATGGTAACAAAACTGTAGTAATTGATCTGTTCTGGGGATTTTACAGTTGCTATGGTAACACAACTACTGTAGTAATTGATCTGTTGTGGTGATTCTATAGTTGCTATGGTAACACAACAACTAGTAATTGATATGCTGTTGTAATTCTATAGTTGCTATGGTAACACAACAACTGTAGTAATTGATCTGTTGTGGTGATTCTACAGTTGCTATGGTAACAACTGTAGTAATTGATCTGTTGTGGTGATTCTATAGTTGCTATGGTAACACAACTGTAGTAATTGATCTGTTGTGGTGATTTTACAGTTGCTATGGTAATACAACAACTAGTAATTGATTTGTTGTGGTGATTCTATAGTTGCTATGGTAACACAACAACTATAGTAATTGATCTGTTGTGGTGATTCTACAGTTGCTATGGTAACACAACAACTATAATAATTTATCTGTTGTGGTGATTCTACAGTTGCTATGGTAACAACAACTATAGTAATTGATCTGTTGTGGTGATTCTATAGTTGCTATGGTAACACAACAACTGTGGTAATTGATCTGTTGTGGTGATTCTACAGTTGCTATGGTAACAACTGTAGTAATTAATCTGTTGTGGTGATTCTATAGTTGCTATGGTAACACAACAACTATAATAATTGATCTGTTCTGGGGATTTTACAGTTGCTATGGTAACACAACAACTGTAGTAATTGATATGCTGTTGTAATTCTATAGTTGCTATGGTAACACAACAACTGTAGTAATTGATCTGTTGTGGTGATTCTACAGTTGCTATGGTAACAACTGTAGTAATTGATCTGTTGTGGTGATTCTATAGTTGCTATGGTAACACAACTGTAGTAATTGATCTGTTGTGGTGATTTTACAGTTGCTATGGTAACACAACAACTAGTAATTGATTTGTTGTGGTGATTCTATAGTTGCTATGGTAACACAACTGTAGTAATTGATCTGTTGTGGTGATTTTACAGTTGCTATGGTAACACAACAACTAGTAATTGATTTGTTGTGGTGATTCTACAGTTGCTATGGTAACACAACAACTATAGTAATTGATCTGTTGTGGTGATTCTACAGTTGCTATGGTAACAAAACTGTAGTAATTGATCTGTTCTGGTGATTTTACAGTTGCTATGGTAACACAACAACTATAGTAATGGATCTGTTGTGGTGATTCTACAGTTGCTATGGTAACACAACAACTATAGTAATTGATCTGTTGTGGTGATTCTACAGTTGCTATGGTAACAAAACTGTAGTAATTGATCTGTTCTGGGGATTTTACAGTTGCTATGGTAACACAACAACTATAGTAATTGATCTGTTGTGGTGATTCTATAGTTGCTATGGTAACACAACAACTATAATAATTGATCTGTTGTGGTGATTCTACAGTTGCTATGGTAACACAACAACTATAGTAATGGATCTGTTGTGGTGATTCTACAGTTGCTATGGTAACACAACAACTATAGTAATTGATCTGTTGTGGTGATTCTACAGTTGCTATGGTAACAAAACTGTAGTAATTGATCTGTTCTGGGGATTTTACAGTTGCTATGGTAACACAACTACTGTAGTAATTGATCTGTTGTGGTGATTCTATAGTTGCTATGGTAACACAACAACTAGTAATTGATATGCTGTTGTAATTCTATAGTTGCTATGGTAACACAACAACTGTAGTAATTGATCTGTTGTGGTGATTCTACAGTTGCTATGGTAACAACTGTAGTAATTGATCTGTTGTGGTGATTCTATAGTTGCTATGGTAACACAACTGTAGTAATTGATCTGTTGTGGTGATTTTACAGTTGCTATGGTAATACAACAACTAGTAATTGATTTGTTGTGGTGATTCTATAGTTGCTATGGTAACACAACAACTATAGTAATTGATCTGTTGTGGTGATTCTACAGTTGCTATGGTAACACAACAACTATAATAATTTATCTGTTGTGGTGATTCTACAGTTGCTATGGTAACAACAACTATAGTAATTGATCTGTTGTGGTGATTCTATAGTTGCTATGGTAACACAACAACTGTGGTAATTGATCTGTTGTGGTGATTCTACAGTTGCTATGGTAACAACTGTAGTAATTAATCTGTTGTGGTGATTCTATAGTTGCTATGGTAACACAACAACTATAATAATTGATCTGTTCTGGGGATTTTACAGTTGCTATGGTAACACAACACTGTAGTAATTGATATGCTGTTGTAATTCTATAGTTGCTATGGTAACACAACAACTGTAGTAATTGATCTGTTGTGGTGATTCTACAGTTGCTATGGTAACAACTGTAGTAATTGATCTGTTGTGGTGATTCTATAGTTGCTATGGTAACACAACTGTAGTAATTGATCTGTTGTGGTGATTTTACAGTTGCTATGGTAACACAACAACTAGTAATTGATTTGTTGTGGTGATTCTATAGTTGCTATGGTAACACAACTGTAGTAATTGATCTGTTGTGGTGATTTTACAGTTGCTATGGTAACACAACAACTAGTAATTGATTTGTTGTGGTGATTCTATAGTGGCTATGGTAACACAACTGTAGTAATTGATCTGTTGTGGTGATTTTACAGTTGCTATGTTAACACGACTACTGTAGTATTTGATCTGTTGTGGTGATTATATAGTTGCTATGGTAACACAACAACTGTAGTAATTGATCTGTTGTGGTGATTCTACAGTTGCTATGGTAACACAACAACTAGTAATTGATATGTTGTTGTAATTCTATAGTTGCCATGGTAACACAACAACTAGTAATTGATCTGTTGTGGTGATTCTACAGTTGCTATGGTAACACGACTACTGTAGTATTTGATCTGTTGTGGTGATTATATAGTTGCTATGGTAACACAACAACTGTAGTAATTGATCTGTTGTGGTGATTCTACAGTTGCTATGGTAACACAACAACTAGTAATTGATATGTTGTTGTAATTCTATAGTTGCCATGGTAACACAACAACTAGTAATTGATTTGTTGTGGTGATTCTATAGTTGCCATGGTAACACAACAACTAGTAATTGATTTGTTTTCGTGATTCTATAGTTGCTATGGTAACACAACTGTAGTAATTGATCTGTTGTGGTGATTTTACAGTTGCTATGGTAACACATCAAATGTAGTTATTGATCTGTTCTGGGGATTTTACAGTTGCTATGGTAACACAACAACTAGTAATTGATTTGTTGTGGTGATTCTATAGTTGCTATGGTAACACAACAACTGTAGTAATTGATCTGTTGTGGTGATTCTATAGTTGCTATGGTAACACGAGAACTATAGTAATTAATATGTTGTGGTGATTCTACAGTTGCCACGGTAACACAACAACTAGTAATTGATTTGTTTTCGTGGTTCTATAGTTGCTATGGTAACACGACTACTGTATTAATTGATCTGTTGTGGTGATTCTATAGTTGCTATGGTAACACGACTACTGTATTAATTGATCTGTTGTGGTGATTCTATAGTTGCTATGGTAACACAACAACTTGTAATTGATCTGTTGTGGTGATTTTACAGTTACTATGGTAACACGACTACTGTATTAATTGATCTGTTGTGGTGATTCTATAGTTGCTATGGTAACACAACAACTTGTAATTGATCTGTTGTGGTGATTTTACAGTTGCTATAGTAACACATCAAATGTAGTTATTAATCTGTTGTAGTGATTCTACAGTTGCTATGGTAACACAACAACTAGTAATTGATTTGTTGTGGTGATTCTATAGTTGCCATGGTAACACAACAACTAGTAATTGATTTGTTTTCGTGATTCTATAGTTGCTATGGTAACACAACTGTAGTAATTGATCTGTTGTGGTGATTTTACAGTTGCTATGGTAACACAACAACTAGTAATTGATTTGTTGTGGTGATTCTATAGTTGCTATGGTAACACAACAACTGTAGTAATTGATCTGTTGTGGTGATTCTTCAGTTACTATGGTTACACAGCAGCTGCAGTAATTGGTCTGTTGTGATAATTCTACAGTTGCTATGGTAATGACGCAACTGTAGTAATTGATCTGTTGTGGTGATTCTACAGTTGCTGTGGTAACGAAACGATTGTAGTGATTCTATAGTTGCCATGGTAACACAACAACTATGGTAATTGATCTGTTGTGGTGATTCTATAGTTTCCATGGTAACACAACTATGGTAATTCACCAGTTGTTGTAATTCTATAGTTGCTATGGTAATACAACTGTAGTAATTGATCTGTTGTGGTGATTCTACGGTTGCTATGGTAACACAACAACTGTAGTAATTGGTCTGTTGTAGTGATTCTACAGTTGCTATAGTAACACAACTATATATCTGCTATAGTGTTATAAAGATCTCATTGATTTCATTACAAACATCCTAATTTCATCCTTTTGTCAATAAAAACTCAAAGATGAGATATTTCTGTAGTTCCACAAGTGCATTTTACTGGCTGTACATGACTCTGATTACACATAATGCTTGTGTTGTGCAGTTTGGGGGGTCACAGTGTTCCTAAAGGGACGCGTGTCTTGGTGAACATGTGGGCGATTCATCACGACCCCAAACACTGGGACGAGCCTGAGCAGTTCAAACCTGGTAAGAAAACACTGCGCTCTTCATTTACTATGGTAAACAGAAAACTCTCATGCAGCCCATGGAGAGAAAATAAAATAAAAATGAAGATGAACAACAGACAAAACACATCTGACATTATAATTTTGTGTGTGTGTGTGTGTGTGTTTCCACAGAGCGCTTCCTGGAGCCATCGGGAAAGAAGAAAACTCTGTCCAGCTTCCTGCCGTTCGGCGCGGGTCCGCGGGTGTGTGTTGGAGAGTCTCTGGCCAGAATCGAGCTCTTTCTGTTTGTTTCTCGCCTCCTGCAGCGCTTCAGCTTCAGTTGTCCACCAGAGGCGTCATTGCCGGATCTGCAGGGCCGCTTCGGTGTGGTGTTACAGCCTGAGCGCTACACTGTCACCGTCACACCCAGACACTGAAGCACACGGTTGCCAAATCACAGAATATTTTCAGGCCCAATGACAGTCCGCCAAACAGGCATGAAAAGTACCCACTTTTTCCCTTATCCAATCAGAGTCAGTGGGGTATATACAGGGGGACTTTTAATTTTGAGTAAGCCGGCCGGGCCATATTTCACTGGATGTTTATATGTATATTGACATATGAATTGTCATATATATATATATATACACAGTTGAAAGCAGAAGTTTCCATACACTCTAATAAAAGGAACATAGCTATTTTTATAAATGTCTGATGGTAAATCACACTAAACATTTACGTTATTAGGTCTGTTAGGATTTCCTAAATCATTTACATTTGCTAAATGCCAGAATAAAGAGAGAGGTTTTTTTAGAGAATTGTTTATTAATTTCTAGACAGTCAGAAGTTTACACACATTTCCTTGGTATTTTTTAGCTTTGCTTTTAAACTGAATAACTTTGGTCAGATGTTTTGGGTCTCCTTCCACAAGCTTCTCACAATAGTTTGCAGGAATTTTGGCCCATTCCTCCTGACAGAATTGGTGTAACTGAGTCAGATTTGTAGGCTGTCTTGCTCTCACAAGCTTTTTCAACTCTGCCCACACATTTTCTATAGGATTGAGGTCAGGGCTTTGTGATGGCCACTCCAAAACATTCCCTCTGTTGTCCTTAAAGCACATTTTCACTAATTTGGCAGTATGCTTAGGGTCATGGTCTGTTTGGAAGACCCATTTGTGACCAAGTTTTAATTTCCTGGCTGATGTCTTGAGATGTTGCTTCAGTCTTTCTACATAATGTTCTTTCTTCATGATGCCATCTATGCTGTGAAGTGGACCAGTCCCTCCTGCAGCAAAACAGCCCCACAACATGATGCTGCCGCCCCCATACTTCACAGTTGGGATGGTGTTTCTAGGCTTGTAAGCTTTCCCCTTTGTCCTCCAAATGTAACACTGGTCATTATGGCCAAACAGTTCAATCTTAGCTCCATCAGCCCACAGGACATGTCTCCAAACATTAGTCTTTTCCCAGTGTAATTTAGCTAATTGTAATCTGGCTTTTGTGTTGATTCTGGCTTGTTGATTTTCTCATGTTGTCACACAAGGAAGCAGTGTGTTTGAGGTTTTCCTTCAATACTATTCTACAGTTGTGCCTCCAATTAACTCAAATGTTGTCAATTAGCCAATCAGAAACTTCCAAAACCTTGACATCATCATCTGAGCTTTTTCAGAGGCAGAATAATCTTATTGTATGTAAACTTGACTTTCTAGAAGAGTTAGAACAATTTCTCCAACAATATCTCTCTCATTATTCTGCTGTTAAGCAGAACAGAAACTAATGTGATCATCCTGACTTACCTACAAGAGGAAAAGTTTAGTCACATTAACATCTGACTTTTAAATGGTGATGTGCCTTTATACAGTGTATAGAAACTTCTGCTTTCAACTGTGTATATATATATATATATATATACACAACAGTTCTGTCCGGTTCTTGAATCTGATTGGCTGATAGCCGTGTGATATTCTGCCAAATAACCAGCAATCAACCGGCCTCTTGTGTATTACTCCACCCACATACAGCAACAAGCAGAGGACACTTTACATATTACATAATGTACTTTTAAGGATTTTTTAGTCCAGAATGTAGTTGTTTAGATTGCAACTATGCAGTTTATTTATAAGGATAGTGCCTATTTTAAATATAATTTCTGAGACCGTGTCTTTGAGCTGTCTTTGAAAGACGGTCGACGTTGTCTATCCACAAGATGGTGACAGGACCGCATAATAAACCCTTAGAAGATTAAAACAGCATAACTACAGCTGATCAAATCATTATTAAACTGGTAAGTGATATTCTAAGTCGATCTCTCTCTTTTGTGTGTCGCAGTGCTGTATTTTTACCATATAACTGTGGTGTATTGAGTGTGAGATGGGACTCATCAGGAATGTGTGTTGTGTTGGCAGAAAGAAAACAGAAATGCCCGCATGTGTTTAGCGTTTTCCCTTATCGCAAACACAACAGCAGTCTGGTAGTGTTGGGGCTGCTTTTTTCGGGGTTATTTATTGTGATATCTCGATTGCAACACAGAAATACTGGGAAATCTCTGTAGACTGTAATAGACTAATACTGTAAGGAGATATCTGTGTAGATGGATGGCATTTCATGTCACGTTCAGCCTTATAATCTTAAAATGTGAGCAAAATCAGCTGTTTTGTCTTCACTTTAGACATTATGCTAGAGAATCATTCAAACACTCTACAGTGACGTTGGTGAGTTAGTAACGGTTTCTGCTGTTCTGACATCAGCTGCAGATGTGAATGAATGAATGGCGAAGAAAGTAGTTCCTTATACAAAAGGGTTTTTAGACTCCCCGTGTTTGATTTTCTTTTTATATACTCGATTGTGCGGTCGAACTGTTATATAAACACAATAACAATATCACACTTGTAGCAGTGCGATGTGGCTGTATATCAGCACTGGTGGGGCACTAAGAGCCAACGCACGCCTCCCACCAGTGCTGATATACAGCCTTATCGCACTGCCACTCATGTGATATTGCTCATATATATATATATATATATATATATATATATATATATATATATATATATATATATATATATATATATATATATATATATATATATATATACAGGCAGTGCAGAATTATTAGGCAAGTTGTATTTTTGAGGATTAATTTTATTATTGAACAACAACCATGTTCTCAATGAACCCAAAAAACTCATTAATATCAAAGCTGAATATTTGTGGAAGTAGTTTTTAGTTGTTTTTAGTTTGAGCTATTTTAGGAGGATATCTGTGTGTGCAGGTGACTATTACTGTGCAGAATTATTAGGCAACTTAACAAAAAACAAATATATACCCATTTCAATGATTTATTTTCACCAGTGAAACCAATATAACATCTCAACATTCACAAATATACATTTCTGACATTCAAAAACAAAACAAAAACAAATCAGTGACCAATATAGCCACCTTTCTTTGCAAGGACACTCAAAAGCCTGCCATCCATGGATTCTGTCAGTGTTTTGATCTGTTCACCATCAACATTGCGTGCAGCAGCAACCACAGCCTCCCAGACACTGTTCAGAGAGGTGTACTGTTTTCCCTCCTTGTAAATCTCACATTTGATGATGGACCACAGGTTCTCTATGGGGTTCATATCAGGTGAACAAGGAGGCCATGTCATTAGTTTTTCTTCTTTTAGACCCTTTCTTGCCAGCCACGCTGTGGAGTACTTGGACGCGTGTGATGGAGCATTGTCCTGCATGAAAATCATGTTTTTCTTGAAGGATGCAGACTTCTTCCTGTACCATTGCTTGAAGGTGTCTTCCAGAAACTGGCAGTAGGACTGGGAGTTGAGCTTGACTCCATCCTCAACCCGAAAAGGCCCCACAAGCTCATCTTTGATGACACCAGCCCAAACCAGTACTCCACCTCCACCTTGCTGGCGTCTGAGTCGGACTGGAGCTCTCTGCCCTTTACCGATCCAGCCACGGGCCCATCAAGACTCACTCTCATTTCATCAGTCCATAAAACCTTAGAAAAATCAGTCTTGAGATATTTCTTGGCCCAGTCTTGACGTTTCAGCTTGTGTGTCTTGTTCAGTGGTGGTGGTTTTTCAGCCTTTCTTACCTTGGCCATGTCTCTGAGTATTGCACCCCTTGTGCTTTTGGGCACTCCAGTGATGTTGCAGCTCTGAAATATGGCAAAACTGGTGGCAAGTGGCATCTTGGCAGCTGCACGCTTGACTTTTCTCAGTTCGTGGGCAGTTTATTTTGCGCCTTGGTTTTTCCAGACGCTTCTTGCGACCCTGTTGACTATTTTGAATGAAACGCTTGATTGTTGGATGATCACGCTTCAGAAGCTTGGCAATTTTAAGAGTGCTGCTTCCCTCTGCAAGATATCTCACTATTTTTGACTTTTCGGAGCCTGTCAAGTCCTTCTTTTGACCCATTTTGCCAAAGGAAAGGAAGTTGCCTAATAATTCTGCACACCTGATATAGGGTGTTGATGTCATTAGACCACACCCTTCTCATTACAGAGATGCACATCACCTAATATGCTGTATTGGTAGTAGGCTTTCCAGCCTATACAGCTTGGAGTAAGACAACATGCATAAAGAGGACGATGTGCTCAAAATACTCATTTGCCAAATAATTCTGCACTGCCTGTGTATATATATATATACTTTTACATATATACAGAGTATACGTGTATGTATGTGTATATACAGGGGTTGGACAATGAAACTGAAACACAGGCCAAATTAGTGTGTGATGATCAAGAGCCGCAGTATCCAGAGTAATGTCAGCAAACCACCAAGGAGAAGGACCACATCCATCAGGAGTAAATGTGGACGCCAGAGGAAGCTGTCTGAAAGGGACGTCCGGCTGATAACTCTGATTTATCCATCAGACCACAGCTGCCCGACTCACTGCTCCACAGGGTCAATATACATAGCCAAACCTCAGCTCACTCCAAAAACTCACTCTCCTGTTTGCAGCAGAACTGTTGGTCTGGAGCTCCACAGGGTCAGTATACATGGTCGGCTGCTATAGCCAAACCTCAGCTCACTCATAAACATCAGTTTCAATGATGCCAGCAGAAGAAATATTGGGCTGTAGTCAATGTGGAACATGTATTGTTCTCTGAAGAGAACACCTTCACTGTCTTTCCAACATCTGGGAGAGTTACGGTGTGGAGAAGCCCCAAGGAAGCGTCCCACCCAGTGAAACATGGGGGGATCAGTGATGGTTTGGGCTCAGTATCATGGCATTCCCTAGGCCCAATACTTGAACTAGATGGGTTACTGCCAAGTAATATATATATATATATATATATATACATACACACACACACACACACACACACACACACACACACACACACACACACACACACACACACACACACACACACAGTGTTTTGTTTGTTATTTTTGATTTGGTTTGTTATGTTTAGATTTATTGGTTGTAATAATAAAACATTAATAAACTATTTTCAGCTCAATCAGTCCTGATTTGTCAGTTCTCTGAAAACAGGGTGTGAATTATGGGGGCGAAGTTAACCCTTATGGGGCCTAATTAACCCTTGATCCACCCTGAAGGACACCAAAACAACATGTGTGGAGGGGGTCAACTCTTCAAACAGTGGAAAATAGCTCACATTGATCTGTATCTTCAATAATAACATTAACAACAAAAATAAAGAAATAAACATAACATAAATATACGTTTGACCACCCCTATAACGGTTCATACCATTGTGAATGCATGATTGTGCCCAGCAGCCTCATTCAAGAGTTCACACTTAGCTGATGATTGATTATAAAGCTTGTTTGGCATGCTGTCCTGGGAGAGAGCCCTGAGCTCATGAGACCCTCAAGCCCGGGGCTCCCTCCCGTTTGCAAGGCGAGAGGGGAGTTTGAGCTTAGGTAGATCTGGAGAACTCCCCTGCTGATGAACAGATAGTGATTGCTCTTAAGAGATGACTACTTACTAGGAGCAGGTCTATGGTGCAGATTCAGATTAGTCAGTTAACTTAAGCTGCATGTTTTTGGACGGTTGGAGTAAACTGGGGAACCCGGGGAAAACCCACGTGAGCACGGTGAGGACGTGTAAACGCCACACAGAAACGTCGGCTGGCTTTGTAAGGACTAGAACCAGTGACGTTCTTACTGTGAGGCAACAGTGCTAACCACTGGGCCACCGTGCCACCCATCTAGGAAAGGAGGAGGAGTAGGGGTGGAAGGGGGGATTCTTCAAAATGAAGATGGCTGTGATATGAAACTGAGGGTGTTTATAGTGGCTTAGGAAGCGTCTGATTGGTGAATCATAAATTGGATAATGCGGGACCGACCGCAAGCAATCATAACACCACACTGCTTTTAATGCCGACTGCAGATGTCTTTGGCTAAAAGGGAGCTGAATGGAGTGAGGACCTAATTATAAATGCTCATGTTATATCAGGTCAGTTCCCGCTATGCTGAATCAGACACACTCGCTTTTGATTGCAGCAGTGATTTCAGCAAATCCAGTTCAATATGGTGAATTAATCTGCGGACGCTGAACGCTCAGAATGAAATGTAAACATGTGTGTTCACATACTCTGCTGTACAGGAGCAGCTCACTGTCAGAATGCAGTTTGTTCTGCTTGTTGATGATCACCCAGGCCTTGTACAGCTCCGTCTTCTTTCCTTGTCTTTGGCTCGGCAGATCCTCGGTTTTTAGCTCTACATAGCTTTGAATCTGGTCATCATGGAGCATTATCTCCTGCACACGACCACACAGAACTAAATAGGCATCCAAACACTTGTAGGCCTTTAACTTCTCTCTTGTAAAAGCACCTGGAGTTTCAGTGTGATAGTTGTGTATTTGGGGCTGATGCTTGGCCATTTGGTCTTCTTCAATATCCATTGGGAGGGTGCTATCGCAGATGGACCTGTCAGATGAACGCCGCTCACTTTAACCTTAATTTTGCTGAATCACTGTGCTTATCACTGGGTGAAGAGCTGTTATAATACACTGAAAGCATTATAAT
>CAIGQS010000659.1:0-14208 GCA_903798195.1 Danio kyathit | reverse complement strand
GAACAGCCAACTTATCCACCATATATTTTAAACAGCGGATGCCCTTCCAGCTGCAACCCAGTACTAGGAAACACCCATACACACTCACACACTCACACAAGGTCAATATAGTTTATTCAATTCCCCTATAGCCAGGGCTTAATTTGTGCTGGAACACGCCAAATCCGGCACATCTGAAATCTGATCCGGCACCTCGTTTTACCAATCCCCCTCCTCAACCGCTCTTCTCCCCCATCCGCTGTTCATTTTCACTTTCTTCCACGACTCCCCAACCCTCTTTACTGTCGTCCGCGACACCACCGCCCTGCTCACTTTCATCCGTGACACCCCCGCCCTGCTCACTTTCATCCGTGACACTCCTCCGCCATCCACCGCACCAACACCCACTGCTCCCCACTTTCGTGCGCGACACCTCTCCATCCTCGGGTAACATGCCGGATCCGTTACCCCAAACTGTTCCGGAACCTCGCAATTCACAAATTAAGCACTGCCTATAGCACATGTGTTTGGACTGTGGGGGAAACCGGAGCACCTGGAGGAAACCCACGACAAAGAACATGCAAACTCCACACAGAAATGCCAACTGGTCCAGTCGGGACTCAAACCAGCAACCTTCTTGCTGTGAGGTGACAGTGCTAACCACTGAGCTACGAGGTGCACCCCACTTGCATACTTACACACTATTCTATGCCATTTGGTAGTATTAATAGTGTAAGTAGTGTGTTCACACTGAAACTCTAAAAATAATAAGTGCACTTTAATTACCTGGATGATGCACTTATTGAACCGTTAAAATGAAGTGTGTAATGTTGGACACACACTCAACGGACGCTGCTTTGCTCATGTTGCAGAGGGGGCGGAGCTTTCGAAAGGGGTCTGGATGCAGACCTGGTGCAGTGCAATCTGAGCTGCATCCAATGCTTTTTAATGGGCTCACCTAACCCCACCCCTCACAGTGACGTCAGTCGCTCCGTTTGACTGCATTGTGTCTGACATTGCATCGCTGAGTGATGCAATCTCAGCTTGCATCATAAAGGCTGCATACAGATACTATTGGAGCTTTCAGGTGCTCATGTTGGATAACTTTATTTATTTTGGATTATGAAAGAAAAATTCTCCTATGAGAGTGATTATAGCGCCTCTCGATGGTGAATGCGGTTATACTCATGGCAGGTATTATTTGGTAGTTTGGTCATTTATTTCACTAATTTGGCAACCGTCAAACGTCATCAGGGAAATGCTTTGAATTTCCGCTTTGTTAAAAAACACATTAGTGTTCCATTTGGGACGACACTACATAAATATACTGTGCTGTTGAGTGTGTAAGTGCATAAGTGCATAGTGGATAAGAGCACAGTGTAGAGTGTGCCATTTGGGACGCAGCTACCGTGTCACCCCAATAGGAACCATAAAGTATCAAATTAATCTGTTGTGGTGATTCTATAGTTGTCATGGTAACATAACAACAAATAGTAATATAAACAAATGACTCAATACTTTGAGGTTTTCTAAAACTACAAGGTATATTATACAACATTACACCACAGTTTACTGTAGTAAACTGAATAGTGGTGGGCCGTTATCAGCGTTACGTGCTGCGTTAATGTGAGACTCTTATCGCGCGATAAAAAAAAATATTGCCGTTAATCTATTCTCAAAGTTGGGTTGGGAGCTGGGTCTATTTTACGCAAGCTATGGTGATTTTCACCTTGATATAGTAGCGCGGATGTATACCTGACCAGTGAGCCGTCTGGGAAAGAAGTGCCCTTCTGAATCAAATCAGAAGGATGCCTGACTCTAACTGCAGTTCGGCGGTTTCACTTTAACTCACGAACATTTAATTCATTCCTTCGTGACAAACTGGGGTATTAGACGCAAATACGGAGTAAGGACTGGTGAGAGTGTTATGGAATTTAATAACGCACGCCAAATGAGAAGAAAAAAAACATCTGCATTTCGCGATGTGTGTGTTTGTGTATGTGTGTGTGTGTGTGCGGTCCTTTAGTGACAGCCGCGTGTGGATGTTGTCGGAAAATATGGCGAAAGGTCCTAAAGACCGTGGTGTTTACTTCAATAATGCCACTAATATCTGCAAACTTCACGTCTTAATTCCTTTTCTGTTTAGTTCCGTTAAGACTCAGATTAAGGTTATCAGAAATCGCAGTTTGGAGCTTATGTAGACCTACAGTTCAACATTTATGTTTAACTGAATAAACAGTTAGTAAACACAAGTACATCTTATTGAACATCATTTATTTTCATCACCAATTATCATAGTGGAAGAGTTTCTCAAGCAGTTTGTGATGCATTTTGGAAACAGGAGATGAGCCCCTGGTCTCCCTGCTGAAAAATCCAGCTTAAACCAGCCTAAGCTGGTTGGCTGGTTTTAGCTGGTCGACCAGCATGGTTTTAGAGGGGTTTTGGCCATTTCCAGGCTGGTTTCCAGCCATTTCCAGCCTGGTCTTAGCCTGTCAGGCTGGGAGTTGACCAGCTAAAACCAGCTTGACCAGCCGAAACCAGCTATGTCCAGCTTAAACCAGGCTGGTCAAGCTGGTTTTAGCTGGTTTAAGCTGGTGATTTTCCAGCCTGACCAGCTAAGACCAGGCTGGAAATGACTGGAAACCAGCCTGGAAATGGCCAAAACCCCTCTAAAACCAGGCTGGTCGACCAGCTAAAACCAGCCAACCAGCTTAGGCTGGTTTAAGCTGGATTTTTCAGCAGGGCTAATGCGACACCCGGCTTGAGAAACCCGTTCCCAAACACATATTATTTGGGTAACACACATATTCTGAATGTTTTCGGCAGAATTCAAATGAGCCATTTTAATCAAGAATAATCTAGATTAATTTCGAGATTAATCTAGATTAATCCAGATTAAAAAAATTAATCTATGCCCACCTATAAAACTGAAGTATATTACATTCTGAGACCCACTTTATATCATATATCAATCAGGCAGTGAAGATAATCGATTTAAAAAGAAAACAGCCCTTAAATGCAGTGATTTTGTAACAGCATAAAGTTTACCGTAAGTCTTGAAATGGGTTGCTGAAAATTAAATGTCCTTCTGCATAGATTAGATTAGATTAGGTTCAACTTTATTGTCATTACACATGTACAAGTACAAGGAAACGAAATGCAGTTTAGGTCTAACCAGGAGTGCAATAGCAGCAAGTGCAGGATACAGGTATAAGTTATAAAGTGCAGTTATAGAAAAACTATGGTGATATTTACAAATGGATGTACTATAAACATTATATACAGGTTGTGTTAGCTATGAACAGAGATTTACAATAGATGGATAGATGTACAGGTTGCTATTAATAATCAGAAGTGTGCAGATGGATAAAATTAATTACAAATGTATATGTACAGTGGGTGTGTACAGTTCAAATAAATGAATCAGTGCAGTGAATATGTGCGATTTTTAAATGTGCAAATGTTAAATAGTGCAGTGATTATGAGAGGTCTGAGTTATGAGGAGAGTGGGGGTGTATCAGGGGGGCAAAAGAGTCAGTGGGGGGCAGAGTTCAAAAGGGAGACAGCTCTGGGAAAAAAGCTGTTCCTTAGTCTGCTGGTTTTTGTCCGGGGGAGCCTGAAGCGCCTGCCGGAAGGCAGGAGAGAAAACAGTCTGTGAGCAGGGTGAGAGGAATCTTTAAGAATACTGCGTGCTCGGCGCAGACAGTGTTTCCTCTGGATGTCCTCTATGGCTGGCAGTGTGGTCCCTGTGATGCGTTGGGCAGTTTTCACCACCCGCTGCAGTGCCTTACGCTCCGCAACAGAGCAGCTTCCATACCAGACTGTGACACAGTTCGTCAGGATGCTCTCTATTGTGCAGCGGTAGAAGTTCACCAAGACGGCTGATGACAGCTGGTTCTTTTTAAGTTGCCTTAAGAAAAATAGGCGCTGGTGAGCCTTCTTGACCAGGCTGGAGGTGTTGGTGGTCCAGGAAAAGTCCTTTGAGATGTGGGTCCCCAGGAACTTGAAGGATGAGACAGGCTCGACGGCCATCCCATTGATGGGATGATTTGTTTCTCAGGTATGTGAAATTTGACTCTTTATAAGTTAATTTGTTTGTTAAAATGTTAAGAGCTGAGCTGCTACGGTTTTGTCTGCATCATCTGTTCTTCCGGTCTTGAGTTTTGGAACTGAACTTTGGCGGTTAATGATGTCCTTACACGTAAAGTCTAGATCGGATATGTGGCCGGCCGTAAGTGCGATATGCACATCAATATAGCAATATATAATTTTTTTATGACACTGTATAACAATAATTAATATTTTTACAGTACTGGGATGGAATTTAATAGATAACATAAATAATACTCGGTACAACTACTGTTTTTACATTACTGTGACGGTTGGGTTTAGGGTTGGGGTGGGGATAGACGTTAATAAAATACAATTAATCGGAAATTTAATAAATAATATAAATAAGTCTCGTTAACTTCTGACTGCAACTGTATGCGTTCTAGCAACAACCCTCTGTCAAGGCAAGTAGGGGTAGGCCGTGTTTGTGGACAAATGCAGGAGTGCGTAAACAAATGGAGATCACAACAGAAAAGCCGACTGTTTTATTGTAATATCTTTTGAAAACATCTCACTCCACTAAAATAGACTAATATACCTTTATGAATGTTCCAATTGTGTGTCTAAAAAGCTGAAAATGTCTCCAGCAGTGAAGGCTAACTCGAGAAGACCAGCACAGTAGTTATAGTTCAAAAACACTTATAAAGTATACATTCAGAAAAGCAGAGTAATTGTAGAGTAATTTAGATATTTTACAAAGTAACTCGATTTTTTTACCTAAAGAATGTTAATTTGCCCAACAATTGCATATGCTTAAGAAACAATGACATAAGAAATTTGCAATATACGTTACGTGTGAAATATTGTGAAAGTTTTGATACGTATAATGTTTAAGATTTTTGGTAAGACTTATTATTTTGATGGTCCCTATTGTCAGTACCAGCCTGTCCTACAGGCAATATAGGCATTCGCCTAGGGCCCCGCATTTCTTGGAGGGGCCCACAAACGCTGCTCTTATATTATATTTACTGTGAACCTAAGCACGTGGATGAGCGCGAACCAAGCGGCAACCTCCCGCTCTCCCTCGGGAAGCCAATACGGAAGTAACTGAAACTGCAATTCATCAAAATTCCACTAGTCCTGGCTCCATAATAGAGCAAATTTCTATTGAGCCCACTGCTAGAATGGCCAACTTTACAGCAGAAAAAAAGGTGTTTACAGCCTGGTACAAAGAACGATTTTGGTTCATATAGCTAATATTACCCTTCATGACAACTGTGAGGGGGGTGAATTTTTTTATAACTCATCCGTTTCCCTTATATTAGACTATATTAAGTTTGCATAATTAAGGGCGTGGCCACTTGAGTGACAGCTAGGTCTCGCTGGTCGCCGTCACTTCACCTCAGCTGATTACGGCTGATTATCCGCTGATCTCGGCATATTCATCGTATTTTTGTGTTGTTTTATGTGACTTCACACAGTCAGCTGCCTTTTGGAATTATTTCCTACAATTATCAGATGATATGGCATGCTGTGTGCACTTAATTGTGCTCACAAGCCATTCACATGGCCTCCATTTGCCAGGTGAGTGAGATTATATACCATCTCTATGAATGTATTTGTTTTATTTAAGATCATTTATCATTTATAATGCTCTTTAGAGCTGTAATGCACTCCAGAATCTGACAGATTATTAGCTGTAGGCTCTAGAACAGTCATCTGAAGCGTTGTCATACAGTGTTCTGCCTGGACTTCATAATTAGCCTTGCATTTACTAACACAGACTATATCTGAAGTTTTTGGAAGTAATTTGCACTTTCCTCCTGTTGAAAAACGTCAAGCGCAATGCTTAGTGTAATAGTAGTAATGCATTGAGCCACTAAGCATTGTGCTTATGACGTTGCTTATGAAACAGTGTTTTTAAAAGTCTAAACACTTTATTGATAAAGTGTACAACCAAGCACATGTGGTCAGAACACAAACGAGTCGCAGGTGATGAAGTATTAAGCGTTTCTCCCATAGGAAAGCCCGTCTAAGCATAATGCCATCATGCGTCTGTAGCTCCGCTCACGCTCCGCCTCTTTGCCCTTGTATGGTATGCCCGGGGTTGGTGCGATGACGCGTGAACAAAATGGCGACGGTCGGCCACGCCTTCTAGTAGCTTCTTTTGGGTTCTTCATAAACTTATGGGTGACGTGACGGATACTTCGTCCATATCTTTTACAGTCTATGGCGCGAACGTTAAAACCTCAAGCATTGTGCAATGCACAAACCCCACAATTTCCACATTTCATTAAAAGGTTAGCTCTGTACAATTCATACATGACAAATAGCTGAAAACAAAAATAAATACACAACAACAGTATGAATAAAAGCAGGAATTTTAGAAACACACCCAGCAGCACCACATTCTATTTTGCATAACACCGCCCGCAAGCAGATATTGGGTGAACTAGATTGACGTAACGTATTCCTACACAGATTCCAAATATCTCTCCAAATTGCTCACGTTGGATATAAAGCCAAAAAAGTGTCTTAAAGTCTTAACTAATGTAACGTCACAAGTGTCGTTGCTATTTTTAATCAATCTTAATCGAATTTTATTTTAAAATGAAATAGCATCCGAACCTGGAGCTGAAGAAAAGGAAGAAAAGAAATGCAGAGGAAGAAAAGCATGCTCAAAGTAAAGGTATGTCCTGCTATACATAATACATTATTTAGTAGTGTGGTATTAGGACTTGTTTTAATGAAAGCAGCAATGCTCATGATCACAGAAATACTTAGTAATATGTGAGACAAAAAGTGGCCACATTCAGTTTCATTAAATAATCAATTAATTATCTATCCCAGTAGTTCACCCTGCTGAAAACACAGAGGTTTTCCCTTTATTTTGTCAAAATCGAATTTTTACCTACTGTCCAACATCTAATGCAAGGTTTTGTTTGAGTAAATCTCTAAACAAGCTAAAATGTCTCTGCATTTCCAGTTAGTTATGCATATATTTGTATGTTATTCATTTACAAAAAAATGCATTTGATTCATGTTGTATTTGTATATGTCATACTTATATACAGTTGAAACCAGAAGTTTACATGCTCTGTATAAAAAGGGACATAACCTTTTAAAAAAAAGTCAGATGTTAATGTGACTAAACGTTTTCTCTTTTAGGTAAGTTAGGATTATCAAATGTGTTTCTGTTATGCTTAATAGCAGAATAATGAGAGAGATCTTTTTTGAGAAATTGTTATGTTATTCTTGAAAGTCAAGTTTACATACAATAAGATTATTAGCCTCTGAAAAAGCTCAGATGATGGTGTCAAGGTTTTGGAAGTTTCTGATTGGCAACATTTGAGTTAATTGGAGGCACAACTGTAGAATAGTATTTAAGGAAAACCTCAAACACACTGCTTCCTTGTGTGACAACATGGGAAAATCAACAAGAAAGCCAGATTACAATTTGCTAAATTACACTGGGAAAAACAATAATTTTTGGAGACATGTCCTCTGGTCTGATGGAACTAAGACTGAACTGTTTGGCCATAATGACCAGCGTTACATTTGGAGGACAGAAGGGGAAAGCTTACAAGCTTAGCAACACCATCCCAACTGTGAAGTATGGGGGCGGCAGCATCATGTTGTGGGGCTGTTTTGCTGCAGGAGGGACTGGTCCACTTCACAGCATAGATGGCATCATGAAGAAAGAACATTATGTAGAAATACTGAAGCAACATCTCAAGACATCAGCCAGGAAATTAAAACTTGGCCACAAATGGGTCTTCCAAACAGACCATAACCCTAAGCATACTGCCAAATTAGTTAAAATTTGCTTTAAGGACAACAGAGTGAATGTTTTGGAGTGGCCATCACAAAGCCCTGAACTCAATCCTATAGAAAATTTGTGGGAAGAGTTGAAAAAGCTTGTGCGAGCAAGACAGCCTACAAATCTGACTCAGTTACACCAATTATCAGGAGGAATGGGCAAAAATTGCTGCAAAATATTGTGAGAAGCTTGTGGAAGGATACCCAAAACATTTGACCAAAGTTATACAGTTTAAAAGCAAAGCTAAAAAAATACCAAGGAAATGTATGTAAACTTTTGACTGTCTAGAAATTAATAAAAATATCTCAATTTTTTTATTATTCTCAATAAAATCTCATTATTCTGGCATTTAGCAAATGTAAATGATTTAGGTAATCCTAGTGGTCCTAAAATAGTAAACGTTTAGTAGGATTTAACATCAGACATTTAAAAAAAAATGGTTATGTTTCTTTTTTTAGAGTGTATGTAAACTTCTGGTTTCAACTGTACTTAATTTTTTTAAATGAGTGTTTTCTGGCTTGCAAACTTATTTGTTTAAATCTGAGTAAATGTTTTTACATATGTATTACAGGTTAAATATGTTACAGTTAATACAAATTTATACACTTACATATTAAAATTGTATTTTTTTTTTGTGCTTTCTCCTCACTGTTTTTACACCAGTGAGCCCAATTTTTTTTTTTATCTCGCCTAGGGCCCCTCAACCCTATGGGCCGGCACAGCCTATTGCACATTTTGTTGACTAAAAGCTGCATTGCAACTGCCAATTAATTCTCATTTGAGTATTAGTAGACTGTCTGCTTAATATCTGTTGATACTGCTCCTTCAACAGATATTTAACTGACTATAAGAAACTTTGCAAGTACATGTCAACTTACACTAACCCCAATCCCAACCTAACAGTCTACTTAGAATCTAATGAGAATTAGTTTGCATGTAGATGCAATGTAACTTAAATTCAACAAAATGTGTAAAATTCTTTCCTTGGCTCTCGGCGAAGGCGGTCGCTCTTTTTCCCTCTTTGTCCCCTATCTTCCCTGGCTGGCTCTTCTTGTCACGTCTTATTCTATCTCTGAGGCTCTCCGTGCCCTGCTATCCAAATGAATAAGGAATTATAGATCTGATCAACTGGTCTCTAAACGCGATTGACACCATCTTCTCAATGAGAAGTTTGGGCTCGGGAGAGCCCACTTGTCCTGCCGGGACATTTGCAGCTAGACACGTGATGGACGGGTGGGAGAAGTGGCGCGTCGTGTGCCTGGCTGCTCTGTCCCTGGAGGATATTGTAGATATCTATCTATACGGAACTTTGATAACAGGGTTTCTGCTGATGGGTTTATGCGGGGCCCTGGGGTATCGACGATTGATGAAAGCGGTCAGTGCTGCTCAAAACTCCACTAATCTGGCCGGCTTGATTGAAACTATAGTGGGTAGAAATGCTGCTAATCAGACTGCTGTATTAGACCGCAAATTGGAAAACATCGGGGTGAAATTAGCAGCTTTGCAACAAGATTATTTTGCTTTGGCAATTCCGTAAATGTCATGCCAATAAAGCAGAGAGAGAGAGAGAGAGAGAGAGTTTTTTTTTTTTTTTTTTTTTACTACTACTACTATATACTGTGTTTACTGTTTTATTAATATATATGCATGTTACTTTTTATGTAAACTTTAGAACTGCTTTGGCAATACAATTGTAACATTTGTCATGCCAATAAAGCAACTATTGAATTGAATTGAATTGAGAGAGAGAGAGAGAGAGAGAGAGAGAGAGAGAGAGAGAGAGAGAGAGAGAGAGAGAGCAGCCTTTACCTGTCAGAGACTCCTAAATAGCATAAAAGTAAGAGAAATAGTTGATTTCTTTTATTTCAGCAGCCTTTTTTAATAACTTTAACCCATTGAAATTAAAAGGTGTATAACAGTGTCATAATAAATACAGTTAAAAATCACATTATTTTTTTGTTTGTTGCATGTAGTTGACCATTTATGTGCTGTGGGTAAAAGGTGTGTTTCAATCCGGCTACCACTGCAAGTATATTTCAAACCCGTGGGAAGCACTGTAGTATAAGTTAAATAATTAAATTACTAATTGAGAAATTAAGTTACTTTTTAGACAAAATAATTAGAAAAGTAATTAATTTTTTCAAGTAACTTGCAGGATACATGTAACCTCAATTTATCTTTTTGTTTATTCTGTGTACCGTTTCTTTAAAGGGGACCTATTAAGCAAAAATCACTGTTATAAGGAGTTTAAACACAGTTGTGTGGCAACAATCTGTGAATATAACCAGCTTCTAATAGTAAACAACTAATTAAATGAATTTTTTATAATCACACTTGATAAAAACAGTCTGCAGAAACACTTTGACTGACATTCCCCCTTTGTACGTGTCATCAGAGGAGGAAAGCCCCGCCCATTAGTGACCATCTCTCTCTCATTAGCATAGGACGTTAGTCTTGATTTTGAATCTGTCACTATGCTGACACTTGCATTTGTAGCTCCGCCCTCTTTTGAAAAGAGCACAATCTCATTTGCATTTAAAGCGACAGTCACCAAAACGGCACAATTAGGATCAAAGGCTGAACAATAAAGAGTTTCAGAGAGTTCTAAAACATTATCTGTATCTCGGTATTTTGAGCTGGAACTTCAGAAATATAAGAGATTTATTTTACATCTTCTATAAAATAGGTCCACTTTAAATTGTCTTTTTCTACACTACCATAGCTCTACCCAGCAGGCATACAACATCATAAGATTTAGATTTAGGTCGTGACGTGAGGTGAACAAAATTCAATGTCTAGCCAGCGTCTAAAGACGACACTATTTTGACGTCCAA
This sequence comes from Danio kyathit, assembly GCA_903798195.1. NCBI lineage: Eukaryota > Metazoa > Chordata > Actinopteri > Cypriniformes > Danionidae > Danio > Danio kyathit. The sequence goes on along the minus strand of CAIGQS010000659.1, from coordinate 3,525 downwards.
AAACGACATCAAATGACGTTGATATTTTGTTGATTTTAGGTTGTGTTGGAAAGTGACTAAAATCCAACGTCAAGCCAACATCTTAACAAGGTTATTATAGTTAACGAAAACTAACAAAAAAAACAAAGACTAAAATTGAAAAACATTTTCACGGAAATAAAAATAAAAACAATTTTTTTTAAAAACTAGAACTACCTGAAACTGCATTGTGTACATACAAAACTAACTCAAACTAACTAAAATTATAGCAAAAACGTCCTTCGTTTTCATCTTTGTAAATGTATTTAATACTGACTGTAAGTCTTTTAGAAGTAAATCTATTTATTTCACGCTGCAAGTTGTTTGACCCGTACGGCACCTTAGAGTCTGTATCCTGCTGACATTGGTCAGATTAAGCCAGTCAGTCCTCGCTGTTGCTCCCATGACAAAAACAACGGCTGGACATAATAGCAGCACGGTGACAACATTAAATACAACCCGAGAAGATACTTAAAAGTAATAATTTAATACATTTGTGCCCAATAATGGGTTTTATTTCTATATTAGTGATCGCAATCGGAAACAAATAATTCTTTTTAACCGGATCTTCTAAATAAACCGGTTGAACTAGTTCACCAAATTGAACTGAATCATTTGAAAGATTCACCTCTCCTGTACTGCGTTTTTCAGTAATTAGGACAGTACACAGAGATCAGATTTGAGAAGTGGTGAACCGATAATACTGCACGTGCGTGATTCAGTGAACCAAACACAGACAGTATATGACAGCCTGCTGTGACTGAACTAAACTTGAACAACTGCACCGAGGGCTTAACTGAGAGCATCTGGCGTAAGTTAATTTCTTAACAGAAAGTCGTAATGGAATTAAATAAGTGAATCATGCTTCAGTTGGGTTGTAAAACTTAATTGTAGGAAACTTTTCAGATCATGGTGATGTTTTAACTGAGTGAAAATATGATTGCTGACTACATATTTTTGATATGTTGAGTCCAAACTTGGCAAGATTGTCACAAAAGAACTTTCCATCACTACTGTATCTAACATCAGAAGTAGCCTTGCGCACATATTTAACTTATCTAAGCTATCTTGTGGGCTGTTGTGTTTGAATTTGAGGATGGGTAGACGGTAGTGGTAGATGATAGTGTTCTTATGTTAAAAATGTAGTCTATCTTTGGTTGAGTTATTATAATACAATATTTCGTCTGATGATTTTGAATCGTGCACCTAACAAATATCCTTATTTGCTAAAAAAAAACAAACAAACAAAAAACTAAAATTAATACTGAAACTAATAAAAACTACACTAAAACTAAGCAATGTCAAAATATAGAAACTAATAAAAACTAGTAGATCTCCCTCTATAATTAAAACTAAATGAATTTGAAAACAAATAGTCAAATCGAAAAAAAAACTATCCAAAACTATTATAACCTTGCATCTTAAACCAACGTCATATTGACGTCAAATACTGAAATGTATTGGTCAGGTATGGCAATCAAAATCCAACGTCTGATAGACAACATAGTGGTAACGTCCACACAACGTCAAGCTGTAGCATCATTAGACGTTGAGTTTTGGTTGATTTTAGATTGGAAAGTGGTTAAAATCCAACGTTGAGCCAACATCTTAAACCAACCTCATATTGACGTCAAATACTGTCATTTATTGGTCAGGTATGGCAACCAAAATCCAACCTCTGATAGACGTCATAGTGGTAACGTCCACACAACGTCAAGATTTAACATTATTAGACGTTGAGTTTTGGTTGATTTTAGGTTGTGTTGGACAGTGATCAAAATCCAACATTAAGCCAACATCTTAAACCAACCTCATATTGACGTCAAATACTGACATTTATTGGTCAGGTATGGCAACCAAAATCCAACGTCTGATAGACCTCATAGTGGTAACGTCCACACAACGTCAAGATTTAACATTATTAGACGTTGAGTTTTGGTTGATTTTAGGTTGTGTTGGAAAGTGATCAAAATCCAACATTAAGCCAACGTCTTAAACCAACCTCATATTGACGTCAAATACTGACATTTATTGGTCAGGTATGGTAACCAAAATCCAACCTCTGATAGACGTCATAGTGGTAATGTCCACACAACGTCAAGATTTAACATTATTAGACGTTGAGTTTTGGTTGATTTTAGGTTGTGTTGGAAAGTGATCAAAATCCAACATTAAGCCAACATCTTAAACCAACCTCATATTGACGTCAAATACTGACATTTATTGGTCAGGTATGGCAACCAAAATCCAACGTCTGATAGACCTCATAGTGGTAACGTCCACACAACGTCAAGATTTAACATTATTAGACGTTGAGTTTTGGTTGATTTTAGGTTGTGTTGGAAAGTGATCAAAATCCAACATTAAGCCAACGTCTTAAACCAACCTCATATTGACGTCAAATACTGACATTTATTGGTCAGGTATGACAACCAAAACCCAACGTCTGATAGACGTCATAGTGGTAACGTCCACACAACGTCAAGATTTAACATTATTAGACGTTAAGTTTTGGTTGATTTTAGGTTGTGTTGGAAAGTGATCAAAATCCAACGTTGAGCCAACATCTTAAACCAACGTCATATTGACGTCAAATACTGACATTTAATCGTCAGGTATGGCAACCAAAATCCAACCTCTGATAGACGTCATAGTGGTAACGTCCACTCAACGTCAAGATTTAACATCATTAGACGTTGAGTTTTGGTTGATTTTAGGTTGTGTTGGAAAGTGATCAAAATCCAACGTTGAGCCAACATCTTAAACCAACGTCATATTGACGTCAAATACTGACATTTATTGGTCAGGTATGGCAACCAAAATCCAACGTCTGATAGACGTCATAGTGGTAACGTCCACACAACGTCAAGCTGTAACATCATTAGACGTTGAGTTTTGGTTGATTTTAGGTTGTGTTGGAAAGTGATCAAAATCCAACGTCGAGCCAACATCTTAAACCAACGTCATATTGACGTCAAATACTGACATTTATTGGTCAGGTATGGCAACCAAAATCCAACGTCTGATAGACCTCATAGTGGTAACGTCCACACAACGTCAAGATTTAACATTATTAGACGTTGAGTTTTGGTTGATTTTAGGTTGTGTTGGACAGTGATCAAAATCCAACGTCGAGCCAACATCTTAAACCAACCTCATATTGATGTCAAATACTGACATTTATTGGTCAGGTATGGCAACCAAAATCCAACGTCTGATAGACCTCATAGTGGTAACGTCCACACAACTTCAAGATTTACATCATTAGAAGTTGAGTTTTGGTTGATTTTAGCCTGTGTTGGAAAGTGATCAAAATCCAACGTCGAGCCAACATCTTAAACCAACGTCATATTGACGTCAAATACTGACATAGCAACCAAAATCCAACCTCTGATAGACGTCATAGTGGTAACGTCCACACAACGTCAAGATTTAACATCATTAGACGTTGAGTTTTGGTTGATTTTAGGTTGGATATTGACGTCGGCCTGATGTCGAGTTCTGACT
>CAIGQS010000658.1:10000-14421 GCA_903798195.1 Danio kyathit | reverse complement strand
TGTAATAATTAAAATAATAATAATAATAATAATAATAATAATAATAATAATAATAATAATAATTATAATAATAATAATAATAATAATAATAATAATAATAATAATAATAATAATTTTATAATAATAATAATAATATTAATAAAAATAATAATAATAATAAAAATAATAATTAAAATTAAATAATAATAATAATAATAATAATTTTATATAATTATTTAAAATATTCTTTGATATAAATAACCATTTCTCATTAATGCTATGTTTTGACGCACACTGATAATAATAAAGTGTGAAGTGTGCGTCTGAAGTGCTTCATGTTCGGATCAGCGGCGTCGAGTGCACTGATAACACGGCATTCTGGGAAGAGTAATTGTGTTTCCAGCGAAAAATCAAGAGCGACGTCTCTCTGCAATCACACTCTCAGACTCGCCACTGTACCACTGACTCATGCTTTCATTATATTTCACATTTCAACACGCCTGTACTGTGCATCTGCAGCTAAAATACAGAGAGAGAGAGAGAGAGAAATGTATATATAATAGCAGACTATACATGCTTGTTTAGAATATGTTCAGGATGATGCATTTTAAAATCAAACTGAAAAAGGAGTATATAAATATATTTAAAGTGTTTAATTTGCATATAGAAATATATTTATATTTTATTATATAATTAAAAGATATTTATGCACTATATTGTCTATAATATGTATAATATTTAATACAATATGAACATGTATGTTCATATATACACATATAAATGCTATTATAATTTGCATAAATAAATATATTCCTTTTTTAATTATATATTAATATATATATACATTTTTAATAAAGTTTTTTATTATAAACTAATTTTCTTTACATGCATGCAATTTTAAATATTTTTATTTTTATTTCAAACACTAAATATAATTTCTTATTTTAATAATTTCCTTCTGCAGTGAAATATGAGGATCCTTTATGATGAACTTCATTGCAATCTCCTTAATAACTTCAGTACTGTAAAATCATTAGATTAGTGCTACTTTGGGCTCATTAGCTCACAAAAGCAAAACGTCTAGACAACAAAAATCCATCATTAGGGCAGAGCTATTAAATTACAATAAATAAGTCTCTGTATTAGAATGATAGCAGGTGACGTTTGAGGAGCGCAGGAGGGTCTTATATAACACTCATCATTACACAGCAGGTTTTCAGTCTGCCGCTAAAAGAAAGAAGTGGTCAGAAGGCAAGAGCATAATGCATATTATCAAAGAGACGGATGTTATATGAATATATGAGAGACATGAGCACTTATATGCATGGAGACGAGGCGTTTCTGAGAGCTTTTAACCCTCAGTTTAACCTGCTGGACCACGACTAAACCTCACTCAGACTGCTGACATGCACTGTCTGACCACAACAGACCAAGTCATCATTACTCTACACATCTCTTCTGCCTGTTATAAGCATAATGTTAGGAGAATATATACTGTATTGCAGTTTGATAGGTTTATTTTTTGAGTTTGAATGGAAAATATAAAAAATATATAGATTTTTTTATTTAGCAAATGATAATTTGGTGTTCAAGGATCCTGAAAAAAACCTTTTTTTATTATTATTATCAATAGCAAAAAAATAAATATATTAATTGCTATTGCTATTATTATTATTATTATTATTATTATTATTATTAATAATAATAATAATAATAATAATAATAGCAAAAAATTTAAATATGTGCATTATGTGAATTTTATTATTATTATTATTATTATTATTATTATTATTATTAAATATAATAGTTGTATAATGTAATTTATTTAATGTAATTATAATATAAATAGCAATAAAATAAATATGCATTATGTGAATTTATTATTATTATTATTATTATTATTATTATTATTATTATTAATAAATATAATAATTTTATAATATAATTTATTTAATGTAATTGTAAAATAAATAGCAATAAAAATAGATATATGTGCATTATGTAAATTAATTATTATTATTTTTATTATTATTATTATTAAATATTATAATAATATAATTAATATAATGTAATTCTAATATAAATAGCAATAAAAAGAAATATATATATATATATATATATATATATATATATATATATATATATATATATATGCATTATGTGAATTTATTATTATTATTATTATTATTATTATTATTAAATATAATAATTTTATAATATAATTTATTTATAGTAATTGTAATATAAATAGCAATAAAAAATAATATTTGCATTATGTAAATTAATTATTATTATCATTATCATTATTATTATTATTATTATTATTATTATTATTAAATATTATAATTTTATAATATAATTTTTTAATGTAATTATAATATAAATAGCAATAAAAATAAATATATATGCATTATGTAAATTTATTATTATTATTATAAATATTAAATATTATAATTTTATAATATAATTTATTTAATGTAATTATAATATAAATAGTAATAAAAATAAATATATAAAAATAAATATTAAAATATGTAACAATATTATTATTTCTACTCATTACTACTAATTTTTCAGTTTGGCAAAATTCCATGCATTACTTGCAAATTCTCTGCTAACAATTGTAAAATGGACTACTCTGAGTATCGTCCAGCAGTGGTTGTTTATCTCCATCTGTCCTGTTGTTGTTCATCTTGGTCCCCCACATTTTGTATGTCTCTTTTATTTGACACACAAGGATTAGTTCATGGATCTCTCTGTTAATGAGTTGCTCTGAATCAGGCGTGTTAGGTAGGGAAGACATACAAAATGTGCAGGGCAGGGGGAACCACTGATCTACAGGTTCCTCCGGTGTGTGTGTGTAGGACTCACACTCTCTTCCTTGAGCTTCTCCATGGTGCAGGCAGGCAGCGGGGTCAGCGGGGTCATCGGGGTCAGCGGCCCCTGGCTGGAGATGCCATTCTGCTCCACGGCCACCATCAGCTTGCCATTGATGTTAAAGCTGGGGAAGAAGAACTGTGAGCTGTGGCTGCAGGAGCTCTGAGCACTGGTGCGTCTGCGGCTCCAGGGCAGAGCCAGAGCGCCACCGCGGCTGTCCGAGTCTCCGTGATTGCTGAACTCGTCATCGGCAAAGTCCAGCTCTGAGTCCTTGTTGACTGGCCGGAAGTTGAAGATGCTGACCGCGCTCTCCCTTCGGGCCCGCAGAGACAGGGTGCGCACCAACAGAGAGTGTGTTTGCTGGAGAAACACAGCAGACATGGAAGTTAGTAATGGAGAATTTTTGTACAAAAACATGTGTTATGATGAGATTCTTCTTTATAAACCCCCACCTCATCATGATGGATGGGTTTTGACTGGCTAAGTGATCCTAAAAGCTATCTTGTCAGGAACTAAATGCCCCTGGTAGGCTCTCCCAAGACAAAAAGTTCCTAAATGCCACTGGTTGGGTCTCCCAAAGAAAAAAGATCTTAAATGCCACTGGTAGTGTCTCCAAGGAAAAAAAGTCCTAAATGCCCATGGTGGAGTCTCCCAAGCCAAAAATGACCTCAACATCGCCCATTACCTGCAGGAGGAGTCATAACCACTCATGCAATGTTAAATAGGCAGTGTTTGAAGGTCAGGACCACAATGACCCAATCATGTGACACAGAAACTGGCTCTTGGCACATGGAATGTCACCTCATTTGGGAGGGAAGAAGCCCAAGCTTGTGCTGGAGGTTGAGTGGTACTGACTAGAGAGAGTCATACTCACATCCACACACAGTTTGGGCTCTGGAACTTCTAAAGAGGCAGCAGGCTGGGGTAGGCTTTTTTCTTACAGCCGCCACGTGTTGGAGTTTTCCCCAGTGATTGAGAGAATTGTCTCCCTGCACCTTTGGGTCAGGGATAGATCTCTCAATGTAGTTTGTGCTTACGGGTCAAACACCAGTGCAAAGTACCCGGACATCTGTGAGTCCTTGAGGCAAGTGCTGTAAGGTGCTCGCTCTGGGGACTCTTTTGTTCTACTGGGCACAAATGACAGTGTTAGAGGTGTGGTTGAGAGGAATGGCTAGCTAGTCACAGTTTGTCCATAACCAACACTATGTTCAAGCATAAGGTTGTACATCAGTGCACATGGCACCAGGACACCTTAGGCTGGAGGTCAAGGGAGGCTGGAGACATTGAGATCCAGTGGTCCATGTTCTCTGAATCCATTGTTGATGTGACTGTGAGGAGCTGTGGCTGTAAGGCCTGTGGAGCCTGTCGAGGCAGCAATTTACAAATCTAAGTTTGGACACCAGAAGAAAGAGATGCCATCAAGCTGAAGAAGAAGTCCTATCAGGCTTGGTTGGCTTGTAGGACTCCCAAGGCAGCTGATAGGTATTGACAGGCCAAGGAATTCTTTGAGGATCTCCTCAATCCCACTGACATCCCTTCCATTGAGGAAGCAGAGACAGGGATGC
>CAIGQS010000658.1:0-5000 GCA_903798195.1 Danio kyathit | reverse complement strand
CAGGATCTCATCACGCAAGACGCACTGTTTGCGATTGATGGCTCTCGCTTGTTTATTAATGCCTGTGACAGTGGTGACGTAATTTTGACAGCGGAGTGTCGCTTTTTTGATTCGTACTCGTAATCAGGTTGTCGTGTATGTGGTGAAACTCTATTTTGTGTTTGTAAAGTACTCCCACCGTACATTTATAAGTCAAATAGACAAAGAAAATGTCGTATCCGTGTCTATTCTAATCGCAGATTTTGGATTTGCACCCTCGTAAAATTACGAGTACGTTCTGTTTTCCTTTACGTTTTTATAGTTACATATGCGTGAATTTTATTTACGCACAAAATATTTATGACAGCGATTTTATTCTATACAGAATAGCAAAAGAGGTGATGCAGTGGCGCAGTAGGTAGTGCTGTCGCCTCACAGCAAGAAGATCTCTGGTTCGAGCCTCGGCAGGGTCAGTTGGCGTTTCTGTGTGGAGTTTGCATGTTCTCCCTGTGTTCGCGTGGGTTTCCTCCGGGTGCTCCGGTTTCCCCCACAGTCCAAACACATGCGGTACAGGTGAATTGGGTTGGCTAAAATTGTCCGTAGTGTATGTGTGTGAATGAGTGTGTGTGGATGTTTCCCAGAGATGGGTTGCAGCTGGAAGGGCATCTGCTGCGTAAAACGTGTGCTGGATAAGTTGGCGGTTCATTCCGCTGTGGCGCCCCCGGATTAATAAAGGCACTAAGCCGAAAAGAAAATAAATGAATAGCAAAAGTAATGTCCAAATTGTGAGAGAAAAATGTTAAAATTTGGATTTACTAAAGTCTGATTAAATAGATGGCAAAAAAATAAACTCATTATGATGCAGTGGAATTAGGCAAAGTCTGATTTATGAAATATATCTATCAGATTTTTGACGTAAGGGCGACATGGTGGCACAGTGGGTCGCACGATCGCCTCACAGCAAGAAGGTTGCAGGTTCGAGCCTCGGCCAAGTCAGTTGGCATTCCTGTGTGGAGTTTGCATGTTCTCCCCGTGTTGGTGTGGGTTACCTCCGGAAGCTCCGGTTTTATGGAATAAAATCGCTGTCATAAATATTTTGTGAAAATTGACATCTCTTATCCCAAGTTAAACTATTGCTCAATATGGATTTGATTCATAAGAGGTCTCATAAAAAGAGACTTGCTGTGAGGCGATCGTACTGCCAACTGTGCCACCATGTCGCCCTTATGTCAAAATTCTGATAGATATATTTTATAAATCTGACTTTTCCACAATTCTGAGCTTACATTGCATAATTCTACTTCACCATAATGAGTATTTTTTGCCATTTATTTAATCAGACTGTAGTAAATGCTAATTTTAACAATTTTCTCTCACAGTTTTGGCATTCATTTTGTTATTCTGTTTATATCTGAATATCTGAAATTAGTTTCATACCCACTTTACAGACGCTTTGAAAATTCAGTTTTGATTGCAAATCAATGCTCAAAATGCAGAATGCAATGCTCAAAATTCTACTTCAGCGCAATTCTGCATTTATTTTTATTGCAATTTTTCCATCATAATCGCAACTTCATTCCTTTCAAATGCACATTTTATAGGTTTTCTCTCAATTCTCACTTTATGTTTATGAAAATTCTGAGTTTATATGTCTAAATTAAAATTCTAGATGTGTTCTCTGTTAATATTGCAAAAATCAAGTTCATCATAATTCTCATGCAGTATCTTTTACACACACACACACACACACACACACACACACGCTTGCACACACACGCACACACACGCACACACACACACACACACACGCACACACACACACACACGCACACACACACAGTTTGTCAGGCTGATAAATGATCGTTCACAGATCTGCATTTTCCAGGCTGATAAACAAACATGTCTCAGATTATCTTGGATTGAATCGCCAACAACCTAATCAATGGAGGAAAACTGATTAATAAAAGCTCAAGTTCTGCATGTATACTATGAGTGCTTTGTGTTAAATTTGATTTTTAATGTTAATAAAAATGTATATTGACAATCACTATTGTTCAAAACATATACACTACCTGACAAAAGTCTTGTGGCTTATCCAAGTTTTAGGAACAACAAATAATAACTTGACTTCTACAGTAGTTGATGATTTGGTATCAGAAGTGTCTTATATGAAAGGCAAAGGCCTCTAGATGACGCTTTTTTGACCACAATAAAATATAATCATGCCTTTAATTTGAATGATTTAATAAGTACAGGAAGGTCTGACTTTGCTTAGACTAAAGTCTCATCACTGAACAGAAATAATGTCTAGTATAGAATATAAAGTCATGCTGCAGTGGAGGTTGGACGACTGCATCCATACAGTCCATACTGAGCATAAACTGAGCATCAGGTAATGTGTGTGAATACTGACGTGATGGTAGAGGTTTTCCCAGTAATCTTGAGTCATGAGTCTGAAGAGAGACAGAAAGGCCCATCCGAAGGTGTCGAAGCTGGTGTAGCCGTAGTTCGGGTTTCTGCCCGTCTTCAAGCATTCAAATCCATCTGGACATTTCCTGAAACAACAAAACAAAACAGTATATTATAGTTTATGATTATTTGATGGGGGTGGCTCAGTGGTTAGCACAATCGCCTCACAGCAAGAAAGTCACTGGTTCGAGTCTCGGCTGGGTCAGTTGGCATTTCTGTGTGGAGTTTGCATGTTCTCCCCCTGTTGGCATGGGTTTCCTCCGGGTGCTCCGGTTTCCCCCACAAGTCCAAACACATGCGCTATAGTGGAATTGATGAACTACATTGGGCGTAGTGTATAAGTGTGAATGAGTGTGTATGGGTGTTTCTCAGTGATGGGTTGCAGCTGGAGGGGCATCCACTGCGTAAAACATACGCTGGATAAGTTGGCGGTTCATTCCACTGTAATCTCTGGTTCGTCACAGTGGAATGAACCGCCAACTTATCCAGCGTATGTTTTTACGCAGCGGATGCCCTTCCAGCTGCAACCCATCTCTGGGAAACATCCATACACACTCATTCACACTCATACACTACAGACAATTTAGCCTACTCAATTCACCTGTACCGCATGTGTTTGGACTGTGGGGGAAACCGGAGCACCCACGCGAATGCAGGGAAAACATGCAAACTCCACACAGAAACGCCAACTGACCCAGCCAAGGCTCGAACAAGCGACCTTCTTGCTGTGAGGCTACCTACTGCACCACTGCGTCGCCTGATTTTAGTTTTAGAGAGGCAAAATTGTTAAAAAATGCTAGCAGTGGCTGGCAAATTAAAAACGCTGAAGAAATAGTTAAAGTCCAATGGAAAACATGACTCAAGCCCTGAACTATATCGTCCTGCACCCACTAGTAAAGAAACAATAATATCAAAAGCGATATTATCTGGTGTGTGGATGATGTTAGTTTTAGTTGCGCCGTGGCAGTGAGAGTGTGTTGGCGCCAGTGGCCGGTGTGTGTGCCCATCTGTGCTCTCAGCAGACTGGCATGCTGGAAGTGTGAGGGTGCGTGTGACGGACACTATCGCTCACACACACACCTCTGCGTGTCCCTGAAGGACGTGATAATGGACAGAGCCACTTCACTTCCATCCGGACGGGGCCGCGGAGCCCCAGTGCTGATATACACAGATCTTGCCTTTCTGGAGCATTACATACACTCATACACACCACACTAAGGCCCCGTTTACACTAATACCTTTTAGCTTTAAAACGGTGTTTTAGAATGAAAATGATCCGCGTCCACACCTAGCGTTTCTGAACAACTCTCCGTCTACATTACACCGCTGAAAAACACACATCACGTGACCACACACACACACACTCTGGCATGCACTGTAGCACATCTACCCAGATGAGAGCTGTGCACGTCGGACTGTTCATGAAGGCTCTACCGCTGAATCTAATCTCACTATATTTGTTAAACGTGATATTTAATTCATCTTGTTGTCTATATCTAATGACATATTCCCCGACTTTGGTCTTCTGAATCTATCACTTGTTCTCAGGTAACGTGCTTTGGCTGAGAGTAAAGAGTTGATATATTAATTAATGTAACCGCGTAGACTGATTCTGCACATCTGACTGATCGCTTGCCTTTATTTCCTATATTGTGTAAGCATATTATGTTATACTTTTATAATGGCCATTATTGATTATTAAACTGATATTCAGCAAGAGAGAGGGTGTGTTTCGTATTTTCTATGAAAATGAAAGGAGGCAGTGATGTTATAGGCTCCGTTTTGTTATAAATATGCACACATGCTCATATAAATCTGCAGCTACACGACGCCTCAACATTTTTGGTGTCTGTTAAGTTGCTCATATCAAAATGAAAATAGGCAGTTCCTTATATCATGTCTTCATTTGATTTATGAAGAAAGTGAAACAGCAGAGCCAGGGTGATGTGAAGGAGGTTATACAGTACACTGTTTGCTTTGAAGATTTACCCTGACGTGTGCTTGGGAGTTTGTTTTCCATATCAAACTTGCGAAGTCCGAACTTACAAGAAGAGGATGCAGGACTGAACTGTGTGTAGGCTACTTAATATTGAGGGAAAAGCCCCAATCAGAGAGGCGAACGTCTGCAGCCCCGCGTCAGTTTTCAGATGTCTCCGTTTTCCCCCATCCACACTGAGACGAAGCAGCAGTGCTTTAGAATGAAAACGGACTCTCCAGTTTTCAATGCTCGAAAATTCCACAGTAGTGTGGACGGATGGCGTAACCGTAGCAAAACTTAAGCATTTTAATACTTAAACGTATTAGTGTAAACCGGGCCTAAGACAGTAGTGTGTGCAGTCTTTTTTGATGCAGTTGAAGTCTGAATTATTAGCCCCCCTGTATATTTTTCCCCAATTTCTGTTCAACAGAGAGCAGATTTTCTCAACACATTTATAATCATAATAGTTTTAATAACTCATCTCTAATAACTGATTTATTTTCTCTTTGTCATGATGATAGTAAATAATATTAGACTAGATATTCTTCAAGACACTTCTATACAGCTTAAAGTG
>CAIGQS010000657.1:0-14525 GCA_903798195.1 Danio kyathit | reverse complement strand
CCACACTGAACTAAACTAAATTAAACTTCAACTTTGAAATCTGGACTTTACCAGAACTTATGTCAAGCGGCTTTGACACAATCTACATTGTAAAAGCACTATATAAATAAACATGAATTGAATTGAATAATGCAGTATTGTGCACCTTTTGTAAAGCTGTTTTGAAACAGTAATTATGAAAAGTGCTATTCAAATAATCTTGAATAGAACAGAAATAGTGAGAGCAGTCTGGATGCAGACCTGGTGCTGTGCAATCTGAGCTGCATCCAATGCTTTTTAATGGGCTCACCTAACCCCACCCCTAACCCTACCCCTCACAATGACGTCACTCACTCCATTTGAGTAGATTGTATCTGACATTGCATCGCTGAGTGATGCAATCTCAGCTTGCATCATAAAGGCTGCATCCAGATACTATTGGAATTAGTAGGCTACCTGAAGGTACATTTGATGTCCAGATAGGAAACAACAGTATTCGTACTTTATCCCTATGATCAGGGAAAATACATCCCATTTGAAAGAAAACCCTATATTGAGCAGGATTTGCATGTCAAGGTAAATACCAAGACTAAAGAAATATGGTGAATGGCAAACTCCAAATAAATGTTTCTTCTCCCTGAGCTCCAGAGCAGTCATTGACCCAGTAATGAAGGGGTTTTTTTCAGCTTCAGCGACTTTGGGATCCTTCTGAGGTCTCTCTGGGAGACCTGAGCTTCTTCATGCTGTAAATCCCAGAGCGAGTTGGCATCACCAGATTAAACCGAAGTTCCTTTAAAGTGTGGTACAGTGGTATCCATCTGTTTATGCCAGATGCTGCAATTCCAACCCATAATACCTCTGTATCTTGGCTTTAATAAAACATATTGAACCCTTTATCTGCCCTACTGTAAATACAGGGCTAGTCCCAAGAAGCTTTATTTTTATAGGTACAGTGCTCAGCATAATTGAGTACACCCCATTTGAAAAGGAATATTTTTCTTCATTTCTCAGTGAATATAGGCAATGTATTTTGGTGCATTTGAACAAAACAGATTTATTAAACAGATATATTTATTAAAATAATATTTTAGACACCAAACATATTTAGAAATTGAAATATAATACAATTAAATTCAAGCTAAATATTGCAACAACAACAAAAAAAACAACCTACAAAATTTCAACTAAACTTTTCAATATTTTTGCTTCTCTTGATTTTTTCTCTTTTTTTTTAATTTATATTTAATATTTTCTATAATGTATAAATTTGGATGTATTAGTTTTTGGACCGTTATTGTAAGTTATTTTGTTAGATAAGTGCCAGATTTGGCTTCAGTACTGATAATCTAATGTATATGCACAAGTATAATATTGTAACATTAGCAGAATTAGCCTTCCCCTGAGACATGCTTCTGTTGTTCTTTCTTTCCTCTAATTTTTGTCACAAACACAAAACAGTCTAGTAAGTATTTACATAATATTCTTTCCTAGAACAGAATAAGAGAACTTTCAAAATACACCACTAGCAGCGTACGCTATTTGAGTTTGCACAGCACATCGATTCACCTGTTGCTAGGGCACCATCTTGGACGCAGCTTCTCTTCAGCGCTCATCCTGACGTCATTCTCAGTTAGTTACGTCGCGTTCTAAACACTCTATCTGCATTCTTTTAAAGCTCTCACATTTCCTCTCAGATTAGTCAGTTTTCAAGGTGTTGCTGTTTGCACATGACCAAGGTGAGTTCAATACTGACGGTAAGAGTGAAGTCATGCCAATCTCACGAAGTCTGCTTTGAAGCTTCATTCAGGCCAGTCTGTGCTGTAGTTCCTTGCGGTTTGCACACGTAAACGCAACATTGCAAGGAATATTATGTGTTTGTTGTTCAGAATGTGCCGCTGAGCAACATTCCGGTGTAACACCGGCACGCACTGGCGCCCGGTCAGCTCATGCACTCCCTGGGGCGAGGCGGCCCGTGCACCCAAGGCAGGGAGCAACATGAGCTCTGAGGACCCTCAGGGAAACACGGGAGGCCGGTATAGTGGGCCCTACTGCCAGGGTTATGGTGGGTGGGAGCAGCATGGCTCACTTTAGCTTCTATTTTAAACTGTAGTTTTAAACTTTAGTTTACTATAGTTTAAAATAGACAATAAGGCCTGTGATTGAACTGTTTGATGTTTTGTTTTGCTTATCAGCAGGCCATGGCTGTTGAGCGAAGAAGCCTTCAGAACAACACGCTCAAAACAACCGCCATTTATAGTTATATGCACACGCCTATTATAATAGTTTCTCCGTTTTCATTCTTCTGGTTTGTTGTTTTCAGATGAGTTTGTAGAGCCCACTGTAGTAGCCTACAATGTCATAGGAGTACCATTGAATGCATTTGGTTGACAATAGTTAAAGTGCTCCAACAAATAAGTAGTTGTTACTCCTTAATTTCTCTCCAGAGTATTAAAAATGTCTTAATAAAATAAATAAGGTTTTTGAAAAATGTTGATTTCATGCCGAACGTTTAAGTTCATTCAACATTCATTAATTTTCTTTTCGGCTTAGTCCCTTTATTAATCCAGGGTCGCCACAGCGGAATGAACCGCCAACTTATCCAGCACATGTTTTACGCAGCAGATGCCCTACCATCTGCAACCCATCTCTGGGAAACATCTATACACTCTCATTCACACTCATACACTACGGACAATTTAGCTTACCCAATTCACCTATACTGCATGTCTTTGGACTGTGGGGGAAACCGGAACACTCAGAGGAAACCTACGCGAACGCAGGGAGAACATGCAAACTCCACACAGAAATGCCAACTGACCCAGCCGAGGCTTGAACCAGCGACCTTCTTGCTGTAAGGGGCGACAGCACTACCCACTGCACCACTGCGTCGCCGTTCATTCAACAACAGAGCTTTATTGAATTAACATTAATTCAACAGTATACAGTATCTGAATCAGGTTTGACCATCCAATAATGTTTTCTTCTATAATAGAAACAGATTCAAGAACACAGTGTTACTGAGAACTGATGATAAACTGTTAACAGGCAGAATCACTGAAGACACAAAACCATTTGTGTACATTGATCTATTTTTCATCATTGAAATAATATTATTGGATTAGGCTGTTTGAAGAATACACTGTAAAAAATGCAGGGTTCCACACAATTCATTCATCCCTGCTGAAAAAAACAGTTTAAACCAGCCTAGGCTGGTTGGCTGGTTTTAGCTGGTTGCCTGGTTTTAGAGGGGTTTTGCCCATTTCCAGGCTGGTTTCCAGTCATTTCCAGCCTGGTCTTAGCTGGTCAGGCTGAAAAATGACCAGCTAAATCCAGCTTGACCAGCCTGGTTTAAGCTGGACATAGCTGGTTTTAGCTGGGCTCCCAGCCTGTGGTGCGTTTCCCAAACAACGACGTAACTCGCTGCTGAACTATCATAGTGCGATGCATCGTTTGGGAAAAGAACGATGTAGTGACGAGTGTTTCCCAAAACCCGTAGTTTCTCTGTCGCAGATCCATCGCTTGAACCACATTAGTTATAACGTAAAACGCCCATAATGATGCTCTAAACGGGGTGGAGTAACTTCTTTAGAGAACAACTATACAACAATATTATTGAGAAGTTCAACATTATTCTATTCTAAAACATAAAATCATTTACAAAAGCTAACAATATTCTAATATCATATATAAATCATATAAATAAATAAATAATGAGGCTCTTTATTATAAATATATTTACTTTAATAATAATATTAATGATAATGATGATTATTATTATTATTTAGGATTTTGTTTATTTATTTAAAAAAAAAAATACAATTTGACACATGCAAACCACAGCAGAAAGTTCTAACCAACAGACTCATTTCATATACAGCAGAGAAACGTAATAAATAACCCACTATAAAAGAAATAACGTATGCTATGTTTTTTATTTTCACAAGCTTTGGAGACATAACATAATTTCCGCTTTTAAATATACCTATAGCTTTCGCCATGAGGCTGTGTTCAAAATGATATCAATGTTTTCAAAGTGCTCTGCAAAGGGAGCACAATTGTAAACATGAAGTTCGCTAAAACTGAACTGTAAAAATACTTTGAAAGCAAATTACACCTAAGGGAGATTAACTTAATGCTTTTTTATTTTTAATAATTCCAACTTTGAATGTTAGAATGTTCTAAATGAATAGGGCATGGGGGGGATAAGTGGGAATAGAACACAGCCAGGAACTATGCTTCTAACTACAGCTCCCGAGGTGTCGTTTCAAGTGCTTAAGTTTGCGAATGTTCGTTGGAGCGATGGATTTGGGAAACAGCAAATCAACGAACTATGTTTGTAACGACGGAACTTGCGACCTTAGTTGGGTAACGATGGTTTTGGGAAACGCACCCCTGGCTAGGCTGGTCAAGCTGGTTTTAGCTAGTCATCTCCCAGCCTGACCAGCTAAGACCAGGCTGGAAATGGCCCAAACCCCTCTAAAACCAGGCTGGTCAACCAGCCTAGGCTGGTTTAAGCTGTTTTTTTTTTTCAGTAGGGATGTTGTCCCAACACAAATTAAAGTAACTTAACACTTTTAACAAATTTATGTGGATTGAACATGAAAAAATTAAGTTGTCCCAATGAAATCTCAAGAATTGTGTTGATTCAGCTCATTTTAATTAAGTAGTTTGAACAAGTAAAAAAAAAAAAATTTTTTTTTGAGTGTAGCACATAAAAAGCCCTGCACCCACATTAAATCAGACCTCTCAAAAATGTTTGTTGAAATTGCACATGAAATCTGATGAATTTTATTATTTTGTTGCACCATATACCCTCATACGTATGAGCGTATAATGTTGTGTTTGCTTTTTACTGAAACTAGAAACATTGCTCTGGTTTATTCACACAATCCTTGTTTTATTGAAGTCTAATAAAAGGAATCATGCAACATTTTACACAATTTAAAAATGAATTCGTGCTGGATTTGACCAAGTAACGTATATCCACATAATATAACGCTTTGAACAGAATAATGATAATCATAGCATAATAACAAAAATCGTGAATCATCTATATTATTTATTATGTCTTATTTTGTATTTTTAATTCTGAATTTACGAGATGAATTTTATATTTCTTTATACAAAATTAAAAATTTCAGCAATTTCATAACATTATAAATGTAAAAACCTTAATATAACGCTTACAATTAAGCATACATGTAAATGCGCATTAAAAACATGATGCAGCCAACAAGCTAATCCACCAAAAACTAGAGCTTAAAATGTAACTAAACCCAGCCTTTAAACATCATAATTATAATGCAAAATTAGTGTGTTTATCTTTAAGAAAAAGATCGAACCACCCGTTTCACCAAGCTGGCTATGGGCCTGTTCCTAGTTATAAAATCCAACATGGGAACTGGGGGTAGTGCAAGTATCCATGGCAACGCCCCATCAGCGGCTCGTGTTCGACTCTTCTGTTCTCGTTCGGCTCAGCTCGTTGTTAGTAAACAAGTTCTTCTCGTCAGAACAACTTTTTAATACTCATGGCTTTCTTCGGAATCACATATCTGGGTTACCAGAACCCCTTCGGGGATAGGATGCTTCATTCTACACAAAACAAACTGGATACGCGAGGTATGGCGACTTTTGTCCGAATGTATTACATGCGCTGTCGAAAACCCTGTAGCACATCTGTTTCCATACATTAGTGAAGTCAAGTAGGTTTGTTTTCCCTTTCAGACTCAGCAGACCTGCATCTCGGCTGCCAGAGCATATATAAGGATCATCTGATCAGCAGACAGAGGTGTAAGTTAAATAACGCTACTCTCACATAACGGCACCCCAGATAGCAGGTAGTAATCGGCCCGAGCTCGGCTACCCTTCGGCGCCTCCGGCTCCGACTCGGCATCGGCGAGTGTTATCTGGGCCGAGTATGGCCCGCAGCTCGCTCTCGCACATGTGTTTGTGATGCGGCTGTAAAGCCCTGGCCCGATTCCTGTTAACCATATCTGGCCCGAGTCTGTCTGTAGAGTCCGGGCCGCTTCTGGCAAGGACTCGGCTTGTTTAACTTTTGTCCTGATGGTGGCGGTAATGCTCCAAAAAGCTGGTTGGCAACCGCCTTAAAGATTACAAGAAGAAGAAGTTTTGGAACTCGTATTTTCTGGTCAGAAAGGTAAGGTTTTTACTGCTTTTATACTGTATACTATGAGAATTTAGCGTTCAAAACATTTTTTCACAGTGTTAGGTTGTAACAGTGTTTAGTAATTTAAAACAATTTGATACAAAATGCAACTTGTTTTAAAGAAACACGACTGAAGCTAATTGATGTGTATGCTAACGTTACAGTACAAACACGTCTTAAAGTTATAGAGGTAAAGTTGGTTTTAAATTCGCACATTCGGATTTCGGCTTCTTAATATAATATTAGAAAACTATCGTTTGCAAATTCCAAATAGTAAAATCATACATTGAGGTAAAGTTGGTTTTATATTCGCACATTCGTTCAGTGCCATGCTCCCTATATTGTTTACCATGGTACGTTGAATATCCGGTCTGAAATCGCATGCAAGTAACACTTTAAAACAACATTAGCACTATTTCTTCGACCACAGACAATGTTGTAGTTTGATATTCGTTGTCTGCTAGTATGATTTCACTATTTGGAATTTGCAAACGATATTTTTCTAATATTATATTAAGCCGAAATCCGAATGTGCGAATTTAAAACCAACTTTACCTCTATAAATCATACTAGCAGACAACGAATATCAAACTACAACATTGTCTGTGGTCGAAGAAATAGTGCTAATGTTGTTTTAAAGTGTTACTTGCATGCGATTTCAGACCGGATATTCAACGTACCATGGTAAACAATATAGGGAGCATGGCACTGAACGAATGTGCGAATATAAAACCAACTTTACCTCAATCAAGTGAGTGTTTAGTAACTGAAAACTATTTTAATTATTTTAAAGAAACATGACTGAAACGAATTGGTGTGTATCTTAACGTTACGTTAAAGAAAGTGTCTGTAGACTAATCCGTTAACACTACCATGGCAAAACATGTGCTTTTTTCTGAGTTAACATTTTAATATACCATGGGTGTTGAAAAAATCATTTTACAGTTGTGTACTTGCCCAACAGAAATAATTCTGAGTGATTGTGTAAATAAAAATTAATCGTTTTGGATTTATAAAATAGTATTGTTTAACTTGTTTATGCAGTGCATCACGAAAGTGATCCATGCTCGATACTGTTTACTATTCTCTTAAAATGATCTTAATGTGTGTTAGCCTATGTGAATCAATTATCTTATGTTCAAGCTGTAATATGTGCATGTAAAACTGAACGTCTTAAGCAGATTTTGATAGGGTTTTTTTTGTTATTGACAGTTATAAATTCTGATTTAAATCAATGGGTAACAATATATTTCGGTTAAGTCTTATTATTCTTGTTTAACAAGGGTTAGTGAGGCCATTTTGCAGCACATCACAGAGACAAAAGATGTGAATATGCATGTTATTGTTAGGTGCTTATAGTCCATTATAAGCTGTAAACTGTTGATACATTTTCAACATACTTGAGCTTTTCAGACTTTACATTACTAATAGCTTCACAAACAGCTGAAATAGTTTTTGTTATTGGCTATCATTATCAAACATTTTCCACAATGTTAGGTTAACCGTGTTTTTAGTAACTTACAACTATCTGATCCAAAAGGTTTCTTGTTTTAAAGAAATTGACTGAATTGACTGAATAAAGAAATTGACTGATTGTGACTTATTCTGCTTTAAATAACATTTTTGGGCTTATGCTCAAGGGGTATAATGTTTGTTTCAGGCTTTTTCTGAATAGTCATCATTAATGTTTATAATGATTCTAGTGAAGATAAACATTTTTATACACTTTTGTATGTTTGTTTGTTTGACAGTCCACGACAAGATCCTTGAGCACAATCAAACAAGCTCTGCACAGAAGAGGCCAGTATATGTAAGTCATGGCTGAAAATTATGAGTTTTACTCTGTGAATTAGAGTATTTGAATAGGGCAAGGGCCAGTGTTGCTCAGATTTTGTAGCCTTTGCAAACTCCTTGTAGTGATGACACTCCTCACTATCTAAAAGTCTTGTATAGTAAAAACGAGGCCCCTAAAGATAAAGACTTTGATAACCTAGATGATTATGATATGGTGACATCTGAAGGCTCCGTTAATGAGTTCCATTTTGTGGGGTTCAAGTCATCTGAAATGGAAGTTGTGCCATCTTCATGGGTACAGAATGATAGATGTGCTTAACCACCTTACAAATCTATGTCTAAGAATCATAAGGCTGTCACTATAGGTATTATAGCCATTAATTAACTTTGATAGTATTTCAGGATTTGAACTTTTTTTGGGGGGAGGTTAACAACAATGTGATGTTTTATTATAGACACATATGAGGAAGCTCGACTCCCTTCCACAGGCAACTGTGATGTCTGACTTGCAAACTGATGAGGACGATGATCGCCCGTCATACACCAAAAGAAAGAACAGGTTTGTTTGCAATTATTTTAAACACATACTGTCAACATTATTTCAATGATCTATTACAACCTGCAATTTTTGCCCTGGCACTATACTAAAATAATGTTTTGTTTTGTAAATGTATCTGATCATGGGACATAAGACAGAACTATAGTGACAGTGATGAAAAATATTTGGAACAAAGGGGCTGGAAAAGAAGCAGATATGAAGATTTCAGAATTCGATGCAGCACGGCAAGTACCATCACCACAAATGACTATGGAAGAATCCTTAGGGACACCATCAAGATGCACAGATACTGTACATTCCAGTGCGCCTATGAACATTTACAGTCCTTGTTCCAGTGCAGTTGGAGATCAAGACAGAACTTATTGGAACTCATCATGTCTTCGTAAGAATTAAATACATCACTACATTTGTAAAGGCTTTATGCAGCTAGAAAGTAAAGATCAACTAGAGAATATCAGCAGTATCTAACCCTCTGTTGTATTTACACAAGTTGTATAAGCTTTAGGTTGATTTATACTAATTCGTTATTTTTCTTTTTTTAGCACCACTGTCTGAAGTGTTAAAATAACAAGACGACATAAAGCAGCAACTGGTCCTGATTCTCAAAAATCAGCAAAACCAAAACAGACATGATGAAATTCCAGATGTAAGCACATTTGACCTTCCTTTGTCCAGTTTGATTTGGAAACGCTTGAAAATCAACTAAAGGACCAGCCCGAACAAATGAAGAAAATGGTAAGTTCAAGCTCTTGTGTATTTCAAAGTGTTTTAAGTTTATTTATTTATTTGATTTTTTGCTTCATAGGTAGCCTACTTAGGAATTATTGGTGTTTTCCACTAAGGAAGCAGTTTGGCGTATGCTGGGAAAGCTTTTGGCTAACTCCTTGGCCAAACAAATTAACTGGAGCGGGGCAAACCAAAAAGTGGCCTTTCGTGCACTTCCCCTTGGGACTGTCGTAGTCAGTAAGTTGGTTTTAAATATACATTTCAATACAATTAGAAGCTGTTTCATCTGTGTATTTCTTTGAATCATTAACCAGAGGAACAAAAAAAATCTATATATGGTCCCATTTAGGTTGTACTTATGTGAGAGCAAGCATGTTTCTTTTTTTCTTTAACATTTGTTCTTGTTCTCTACTAATTATCTGTATATCTTTTGATCACAGATGCAGTGAGGACAAATATCCATACCATGCCACTGATGAAGAGGTGGAAAAATGCATTACAAGGTGGCTACAACTTGCTCCTGACAGGCACGGAGGAAGGAAGGAAAGAGAGAAAGCTAACGTGTCAAATATCTAAATCACTATTTTTGTTTTTTTATTAAGATGTTCCCTGATACTTGGGCAATTTGTGTTTCATTTGTGCAAATTATATATATATATATATATATATATATATATATATATATATATATATATATATATATATATATATATATATATATATAAATATAAATATAATGTGTGACAGTATGCCAAATTCTGAAGAAACATTTTCAATAACTAATAATAAACAAAAATTCTAAATATAAAATTGCACAAGATATACACACACACGCACACATTCATTTCATGTTTTGCTGTTTGTGCAATTTATTCCAATTATTCTTTCAAGTTATTTAAAAATTAAGTTTAAGTCTTTATACATCTGCAGTTTTATATTCATATATTTTTTTGTTTTATTGTTATTATTTTAATGTTTATTAATAATGTTTCGAGACGTTTCTTCAGAATTCGGCAGTTCTTTTTACAACTTTGACTTGTATATTTTACGTATTGTCATAGTTATTTGCAAGCTGTTTCTTGCTATATCTTAAATTGGTTTCTATATTCAAGTTTATATAAAATTTAGCTGTTTTAAGATGTGTCTTGTACAATTTTTAAAATTCAAATCTGTTGGGAAACAGGGTTGTTTTGAAAACTTTTGTGTATGTGTGCAATTTCAGATATTTTTTTTTCTATAAATCTTCCTGTGTATTGTGCAGTTTTATTGTTGTTTTTCTTGTGCACTACAAAATAATTTATTAAATTTGAGTATTATTTGTTTCTTGCAATCAATAAACGTTTATCATTTATATATTTTGTCCTTTGTTTGATTATTTACGTTATAGGATATGTATGCTGTTTGCATTTTATTTAAAGATTAAACGCAGTGCCTACACTTTGTGTTTACAGTACATAGCCTGCGTTTGCTGTTATATCAACTCAAATGGTTGTAATACCATGCATCAGGTACTAATTTAATACCAAAAGGTTTTATATCAAGGTATATGAAGACTTAATCGTGCCAGCTCCGGGCCGCAGTGCACATTACTCACGGGCCGATTCCGGCTCGGATGCGGCAGCGTCGGCTCGCTTACGGCCGCCGCATCTGGCCCGATTGATTCGGGCCGGAATCGGGCAGTGAGTCCATAGGCATCCGGCCCGAGTACGGCAGCCGGAGTCGGGCCGAGGGGTAAGTCTCCGGCAGGCGAGAATCTAGCCGGAACTGGCCCGAGTGTATTTTGCTATCTGGGCTTGGTCCCGCATTCCTTTCAAAATAGCTCTACCCCTGGTTCTGAAATGGCAGCTTTTATTGACAGCATTACTTCCAATAGACAACAAACGGGTAGACGACATCTAATGTAAATATCTATGGATTTAATTGTATGTGAGCAGTAAGTTTTATTTTAGCTTTCAGCTAAAATATGAAGGTTTGTGGATTCTGTGTTCTCAAGTCCAGAGAGCATTTATTAAATAAAAATAATAAAAAGTAAAGTAAAATAAGGTAAAATATTTATTATCAACTAAACAATAACACACTAGAAAGATGCATTAGCATGTAGATGTTAACAATGTGAACATGCATGAAGTAAAAGTCTGTTTCATACACCAGGTTCACTAGAAACTTTGTAAAATATGAGGGACATTCTACCAGAAAAACGTACATTTTCACTTATGAGAAAAATGTGACAGGGCCTGACTTAAGCTTGTCTTCCTCACAACAATCATACAAAAACAAGCATAAAATCATATTATTATCTTAATTAGATTAAGGCAATATTCAATAAACTGATGTCCCAGTAAACGTAGTTAATGATGGAACTCATCTACGATCACTGTCACTTCTTCTCCGTCAAATGATGTCACGTTCGAGTCATAGCCTTAAATGGGTAATGCACGTATTTTATGTTAAATTTAATGCAAATGTGACAGGACTAACAGAGACACAGGGTCAATTGGTAAATTTATTTGTATTATATATTTGTAGTATTTATTTTTATTTTTATGTTTTTAATCAATTGAATGTGAATGACAACAACTTAAAACTTGCTATTTTCAAAATAGGCCGTTTTAAGCATAAAAACTATTAAAGCTGTAGGTTCAATTGGGCTGTGGACAATGACTGTGTTTGTACATTTGTAAAGTGTTTTTAATAAAGAAAAAAATCTGAGAACCACACAGATGACATATTCGTTAACAGAACAACTCACAGAAATCGACCATCAGTCCATTTAGGAATTTTGTTAGGTTGAAATACTATTTATTCACTGTATTTACGTTTATTTCAGGGGACAGATACAGTTAAAACTAGAAGTTTTACATACATTCTAAAAAAAGGAACATACGCATTTTTTTTAAATGTCTGATGGTAAATCATACTAAACGTTTACTATTTTAGGTCCGTTAGGATTACCTAAATCCCTTACATTTGCTAAATGCCAGAATAATGAGATAATTTTTTAGAGATTTTTTAGAGAACTTCTAGACAGTCAAAAGTTTACATACATTTCCTTGGTATTTTTTAGCTTTGCTTTTAAACTGTATAACTTTGGTCAAATGATTTGGGTATCCTTCCACAAGCTTCTCACAATAGTTTGAAGGAATTTTGGCCCATTCCTCCTGACAGAATTGGTGTAACTGAGTCAGATTTGTAGGCTGTCTTGCTTGCACAAGCTTTTTCAACAAATTTTCTATAGGATTGAGCTCGGGGCTTTGTGATGGCCACTCCAAAACATTCACTCTGTTGTCCTTAAAGCACATTTTAACTAATTTGGCAGTATGCTTAGGGTCATGGTCTGTTTGGAAGACCCATTTGTGGCCAAGTTTTATTGTCCTGGCTGATGTCTTGAGATGTTGCTTCAGTATTTCTACATAATGTTTTTTCGTCATGATGCCATCTATGCTGTGAAGTGACCAGTCCCTCCTGCAGCAAAACAGCCCCACAACATTATGCTGCCGCCGCCATTATTCACAGTTGGGATGGTGTTCCTAGGCTTGTAAGCTTTCCCCTTTGTCCTCCAATTGTAACACTGGTCATTATGGCCAAACAGTTCAATCTTAGTTCCATCAGACCACAGGACATGTCTCCAAAAATTTTTATTTTTCCCAGTGTAATTTAGCAAATTGTAATCTGGCTTTTTTGTTGATTCTGGCTTGTTTATTTCCCCATATTGTCACACAAGGAAGCAGTGTGTTTGAGGTTTCCTTAAATACTTTTCTACAGTTGTTTCTCTAATTAACTCAAATGTTGTCTATTAGCCAATCAGAAACTTCCAAAACCTTGACAACCATCATCTGAGCTTTTTCAGAGGCATAATAATCTTATTGTATGTAAACTTGACTTTCACACGAAAAGTTATAACAATTTCTCAAAGAATATCTCTCTCATTATTCTGCTGTTAAGCATAACAGAAACAAATTTGATAATCCTAATTTACCTAAAACCAAAAATGTTTATAGTCACATTAACATCTGACTTTCTTTTAATGGTTATGTGCCTTTTTATACAGTGTATGTAAAGTTATGGAACAATAACACTCAGACCAAAACTGACCTGCACACTTAACAGTGTGCTAAAATCTCTGATATGCATACAACACCAAGCTGAATTCACACTAGCATTGATGTCTCTATTTAATGTGTGTGTGTGTTCTGGATGAGCGTGAGATGTAGAAATGAGCCTGTCCTGTCAAAACCAGTTGAGATGCTAATAGCACATCAGAAATCCAGCAAACAAAGCCCCATCAATGCCCCATGACAAACACCCCAGAGCCCAGGGGGTGTTTGTGGGGGACAGGCTGGGGGTAATGAAATGGATAACTTCCAAACCTCTTCATTAAAGAGAAAAGAAGAAGATCAGCATATCAAAGAGGGAAAAAAGAAGAGGAGGAGGAGTGAGTGTTTGGGTTGGATAGTGAGAGTGTGTGCGCAGATCTGCGCTCTCGGCTTGGAGCAAACACATGCTGGACTATGGAAGTACTACATATATGCCCAGTACGTCTTGTTCTGTTTTAGTATCAAGCAAATTAATTTACTAGACTAATTTTACATGGTTTGCACTTGTGATGCGCACTTAACTGCAGGACACTTCAGATAACGGCCCCCTTGAAGCCCATCAGGCATCATGTTGGGGGTCAGCGTGGCCCTTGATTAGCATTTAAATGTCTTTGATAAGAGCCGAGAGGACACAGGCCACTATATCAGCAGATTTGAGCCGCTCTAAAACACACTCTAGTATTCATTAGCTCATCCCACTGATGGTGAAGCTGATCATTAGAGCAAATAAACCCATCACACACAGAGTGAACCCCGGCTGATCACAGCCACTGATAGAACACAGAGAATGCCAGATAAAGACGGGAGAGGGAGCTTATTTAGATTGAATAGGGAAGGACGTCTCAATGAAACCAGGTCGTTGCAAGAGTGCAGATGCTGGTCGAAGGACAGAAGCATGTGATACAAAATTCCTAAGAAAGCTCAGTGGAATCTTGGGCAGGATCCATTATTGATCAAATTCTGTGCATGTTGAGGCTATACATTTTTGTTTGATGTTCCTCGTTAAACGTGCATTTTAAAAGAGTAAATACATGTTTAAATACAGTACAATGCATGGAGAAATTTCAACCCAGGCTCATTCTGAAAATGTACACCTACATACATTTCTGGAGAGCGGCAAATACGTCCCAGGAGCTACGTTTTTTGCAGTTTTTGTTTTCTCAAACCCACCAGAGGCCGCTGTGTATGCTTTTTCAGATCTCAAATT
>CAIGQS010000656.1:0-14513 GCA_903798195.1 Danio kyathit | reverse complement strand
TGCTCACCCTTCAGTGCAGTGGATGGCTCTTCCCTACCGAGCACAACACTTGTTAACTCTGATTTGCTATACCTGTGTTTTGCCTTATTTAAAGGCTTGCTGGACTTCATGCGGTGCCGCAAGAATTGCCTGCCGCCTGACAAAAGCAATGCATTCTGGTTGGACAATATGTCCGACTTTAATCAGTCCAGCAGCCGGCTTACGATCACCATACCTGCCAACATTTGTCTTTGACATTCCAGGAGACCAAGTGGAGAGGGGTGTAGTGTTCTAATACTACTGATGTTTTAAATGCCGCATCTACCACCTGCACAGAAATCAACAGCGCAACTGGATTGCAACATATGTTGCCAGATTGCGATAATAAAATGCTTAGATATTCAAATATTTTGTCAATTGTGTAAGGTGATGAGCTTCATACAAGAACTGGCAACTTGAAAATCATAAACAAAAAAATATTTTTCGGAGCTAGTAGGGATGCAACGATTAACCGGTTTCACTATTAACCGCGCTTTAATTCTTCACGGTTAATTAATCGTAAAGGCATCTCATGCACGTAACAAAACTGCAGCAACTAAACAGTTATGCTAACTGTGTGCTAGTTTGTACACTGAGACTAATAACCACGCACACTAGATTAACTATCACTGTGGCTATCTAAGGCAAGCTCGTGCAGGCTCGTAATTTACCAATGGAGGGACGCGCATGCGACGCAACGCGCTCACGCTTTTCAGACGCACCTTGTTGAGATGACAGAGGGGGCTTTTGTGACCGCGGGAACTGCAAACGGCTGAATTCTGAGGAAGAAGCAGTACATGAAAAGTACACAGGTTTGTAAACCCACTAAAAGTTACAAATGATGGCGCCGATAAGAGCGATCATGATGTGGTGAATTTTGATCCGCCAGCCGAGGTCAATCGAGTGTTGTCGGAGAGAGTGCTGAAAGACTCGGGGTGGATCAGCTGTTTAATGGCCTGAATCTTGATGCGTTGCATTCACAGCACAGTCAGCGCAATTGTCCACTAAATGTAAAATTGAACACTGTACACATCATCGCCAAAGAAGCTCGCCTTTACTAAGTTTAAAACGAAACTGCGGCTCATGACAAGGAACGGTATTGCGCCGGTGGTCATCGCGAGAATCTTCTCTCAGATATTGGGTGGGCTGACTCGCCTGCTTTATTCCACAAACACAAAGTAATGAAAATCAGAGCATAACAAGACTGAGCATATAAAATGACCAAACCGAGACTTTTATAGAGGTGCAGAAGTGAGACTTTTCTTGCTTTCTTTTGTCCATTCTTTCTGTTTATTAAATTGACATGCATATAAAACAATAGTGCAACATTTCATAATGTAACAGTAGGACATTTATAGCAGATAACTCACATTTAAGCACATTCAAGGCAGCATGATAATGAAAATTGTAATTCATTTAGTATTATTGTCATCTTCGTCATCATTAATATTTTATAATTATTAGACTTTCATTTTGGAATTATTGCACAAATATCAATAAGTCATCACAGAATTAGTTAGTTAGTTGTTTCTGGTTTTTGTTAGTCCTAACTGATGTTGTTTGCAAATACAATAAATCCGTTAATATACAAGTTGCAGTGGTGCTCATTCATTTTTGGAGGGTGCTCCTAAATTTTTTCTGGTGCTCCTACATTTTTCTAAGTTGGGAGCACCGGTGCTACCAGGTAAAAAAGTTCATTTCAAGCTCTGCATTAGACAAATACAGCTTATTTATTTATTTTTTATTTATTTATTCATTGTTCTGTCATTTATTTACGGTGTAAAATTACAGGGAGTGCAGAATTATTAGGCAAGTTGTATTTTTGAGGATTAATTTTATTATTGAACAACAACCATGTTCTCAATGAACCCAAAAAAGTCATTAATATCAAAGCTGAATATTTTTGGAAGTAGTTTTTAGTTTGTTTTTAGTTTGAGCTATTTTAGGAGGATATCTGTGTGTGCAGGTGACTATTACTGTGCAGAATTATTAGGCAACTTAACAAAAAACAAATATATACCCATTTCAATTATTTATTTTCACCAGTGAAACCAATATAACATCTCAACATTCACAAATATACATTTCTGACAACAAAACAAAACAAAACAAAAACAAATCAGTGACCAATATAGCCACCTTTCTTTGCAAGGACACTCAAAAGCCTGCCATCCATGGTGAACGGATCAAAACACTGACAGAATCCATCAACATTGCGTGCAGCAGCAACCACAGCCTCCCAGACACTGTTCAGAGAGGTGTACTGTTTTCCCTCCTTGTAAATCTCACATTTGATGATAGACCACAGGTTCTCTATGGGGTTCAGATCAGGTGAACAAGGAAGCCATGTCAATTGTTTTTCTTCTTTTAGACCCTTTCTTGCCAGCCAAGCTGTGGAGTACTTGGACGCATGTGATGGAGCATTGTCCTGCATGAAAATCATGTTTTTCTTGAAGGATGCAGACTTCTTCCTGTACCACTGCTTGAAGGTGTCTTCCAGAAACTGGCAGTAGGACTGGGAGTTGAGCTTGACTCCATCCTCAACCCGAAAAGGCCTCACAAGCTCATCTTTGATGATACCAGCCCAAACCAGTACTCCACCTCCACCTTGCTGGCGTGTGAGTCGGACTGGAGCTCTCTGCCCTTTACCGATCCAGCCACGGGCCCATCAAGACTCACTCAGTCAATAAAACCTTAGAAAAATCAGTCTTGAGATATTTCTTGGCCCAGTCTTGACGTTTCAGCTTGTGTGTCTTGTTCAGTGGTGGTCGTTTTTCAGCCTTTCTTACCTTGGCCATGTCTCTGAGTATTGCACACCTTGTGCTTTTGGGCACTCCAGTGATGTTGCAGCTCTGAAATATGGCAAAACTGGTGGCAAGTGGCATCTTGGCAGCTGCACGCTTGACTTTTCTCAGTTCATGGGCAGTTTATTTTGCGCCTTGGTTTTTCCACACGCTTCTTGCGACCCTGTTGACTATTCTGAATGAAACCCTTGATTATTCGATGATCACGCTTCAGAAGCTTGGCAATTTTAAGAGTGCTGCATCCCTCTGCAAGATATCTCACTGTTTTTGACTTTTCGGAGCCTGTCAAGTCCTTCTTTTGACCCATTTTGCCAAAGGAAAGGAAGTTGCCTAATAATTATGCACACCTGATATATAGTGTTGATGTCATTAGACCACACCCCTTCTCATTACAGAGATGCACATCACCTAGTATGCTTAATTGGTAGTAGGCTTTCGAGCCTATACAGCTTGGAGTAAGACAACATGCATAAAGAGGATGATGTGGTCAAAATACTCATTTGCCTAATAATTCTGCACTGCCTGTATGTATGTTTAAATGTCAAAAACATTCACTTATTTTTAAGCACAAAGAGAGCAATGGACTATTGTTTGCTTTTAATATTATTATGCGCTGTATTAATTGGTTACTGAGCAGCAATAAATAACACTGTAAAATATAAGGACTTTTCATCTTATTTTCTAAACGAGTGGTGTTTGAAATTAATGAATGCATAATAATCGTGATAACCGTGATTATTTCTCAGACTACAATCATACAACCAAAATCTATAATCAATGCATCCCTAGCAGCTACATTGGGCCTTACAAATTACAAGAGTTTCCTGGGAGCAATAATGTGGAAGATGGGTGTGAAATACGGGAGACTCCTGGGAAAAGCGGCGAGTGTTGGCAGGTATGGTGATCACATGCTCCATCAAAGTACCACAGGAGCAAAACTGTCAAGGTTCATGGGTGGGGAAAAAGAGCGAGGACTTAGGTGCAGAAATAATATGGGTTTATTAATAATAAAAATAAAATAAAAGGCAAAATAAACTACCCCGAGTGGGAAAACATTAACAAAACTAATAAACACACAAACAAACTTGGCTGGGCTGGCAAGACAGGACTGGAGCAGGAACACGAGGGAGTAGAGACGATGAACTGGCACAGGACAGCAGACATGAGGAGAATATAAGCAGAAGTAAATGAACACACAAACAGATGAACCTAATAAACTAATAATGGGTTAACAAGGAGGGTGGGGCTAGCGATAGACGGGAGAGCACATGACCCAAAGACACAACACATGCCATGCGCTCACATAAAACGAGACTAGAACACGCAGCCAATGAGAGAACTCGTTAACTGCGTGTTCATATGACAACACAGGCACGCGGTGCATGTAAACATGCACCACATGCTAAACACAACAGAAGACTGAACACGAGACACGATCACACGATAGATGAAAACATCTTACCGTGCGCTCACACATAAGCAACGCGCATGTTTCATCTCAGCGCCAACCGAAACCAAAATCAACCAGACTGAGACGCTGAGAATGAAACAGCGCGATGCCGACAGAACAACACACAAACACTAGTACAAAAGTGCGCGCGTCACAAGCACACGCAGACCACACGCATCCGCATCAAGCGGGAGCGCGCACGGTCTGCACGCACTCACGACAGCGCGCACACAGAGATGCACACAATGTGCTCGACCCGAGAAAACTCAAACCGAGCACTACAGGACAGGACAAGACAGAGCTAGTGTCCGGACTCTGCCACCAAAACAAGAATTTACAAGACCAGAGTGGCAGAACCCTGACAAAAACAAGTCTTTGCTGATTTTCAGCATGCACTGTGGAGTATATTTTATGCATGTGTCCAGTGTTGTTAAGAGGGCTTTCAAAAAATTGATAGAAGGAAATGAGATGAATAAATGTATGCCAGTGATATCAATATGGAAGACGAATACTTAAATCTGCATGAAGTTTAGATGGCTGATACGAGGGTCAAGCGCCTTTGAATTTCATTTACCATCTAAAAACTATACCATTTTTTTAACGGAAGTCTAATCCACATGAAAGCATTTCATTAACTGTCGGGTATGTGGCTTTGCTTAACCTATAAGTAAAAGCATGCCTCTGTTCTACTAATTACATCTGGTAATTTATAAATTGTTTGTTATCTAGCACCTCGTGGTCTTAGCTTGAAGACACACTATGTTATGTCAGTTTAGAATTTAAGATTTGTAACACCTCCCTTTTAACCCAGAATGGAATTGTTTGAGCTAAAACAGAAGTGAAGAATTATGTAATGCCATCATATGTGAAAATATTATAGGTGGGCATAGATTATTTTTTTTAATCTAGATTAATCTAGAATAATCTCGAAATTAATCTAGATTAATCTAGATTAAAATGGCTCATTTGAATTCTGCCAAAAACATTCAGAATATGTGTGTTACCCAAATAATATGTCTTTGAGAACAGGTTTCTCAAGCCGGGTGTCACATTAGGCCAGGGGCTCATCTCCTGTGTCCAAAATGCATCACAAACTGCTTGAGAAACTGTTCTACTATAATAATTGGTGATGAAAATAAATGATGTTCAATAAGATGTACTTGTGTTTACTAACTGTTTATTCGGTTAAACATCAATGTTGAACTGTAGGCCTACATAAGCTCCAAACTGCGATTTCTGATTACCTTAATGTGAAAAAAGTCTTAACTGAACTAAACAGAAAAGGAATTAAGAAGTTTGCAGATATTAGTGGCATTATTGAAGTAAACCCCATGGTCTTTAGGACCTTTCGCCATATTTTCCAACAACATCCACACGCGGCTGTCACTAAAGGACCGCACACACACATACACAAACACACACATCGCGAAATGCGGATGTTTTTTTTCTTACCATTTGCCGTGCGTTATCAAATTCCATAACACTCTCACCAGTCCTTACTCCGTATTTACGTCTAATACCCCAGTTTGTCACGAAGGAATGAATGAAATGTTCATGAGTTAAAGTGAAACTGCTCAACTGCAGTTAGAGTCAGGCATCCTGCTGATTTGATTCAGAAGGGCAGATGGCTCACCGGTCAGGTATACATCCGCGCTAATATATCAAGGTGAAAATCGCCATAGATTGCGTAAAATAGACCCAGCTCCCAACCCAACTTTGAGAATAGATTAACGGCGATATTTTTTATCGCGCGATAAGAGTCTCGCGTTAACGCAGCACGTTAACGACGATAACGGCCCAGCACTAGAAAATATATATATAATTTTGGACCTATACATACTATATATGCCGACACAGTGGCTCAAGACATGTGCTATAGGTGAACTGAATAAACTAAATAGGCCGTTGTGCAGGGCCAGACTGGGACTCCTTTTCAGCCCTGGAGTTTCATCACATTGTGATGTTTTAAAGAATAGTGTGGGAGATTTAGCCACTCTTTAATGTTTAATGTTTTGAAGTTCTAAAGCAGCTTTTTCCTTGAAAAAGACGTGATAGTGTCATTAGAAACTGAATTGGAAATGACCTTATTTTAATATAGTCAGTCGTAAACTGAGGTGGGCCGGTGTCCCTAGTAGGGTTGGGCGATGTTGACAAATTTGGCATCGTACGATGTCTAATGTGAACATCGGCGATAGACGATGGTATCGTCGTCGTAGGTGGAGGTCTTTGTTGTAAAATATCAATTAATTCATAACGAATTTAATAATTGTAGCGTATCGTTTTCACTACCTGACCCACATGGTCTTTGCTTTAACCATGACCAAACCATAAATAAATAAATAAAGTTACTCACAAATTACCATCTGTCAATCACTTTTTTTCCGCGGGACTCTGGCATGATCAGGCGGAGTGATCTGTGTTCTTATAATGGCTTTTCCCCCACAGCTGGTGGCGGAGACGAGACGAGAGTTCGTTTGGAGTTCACTGTAATTTATTGTGATTAATGATAAATTCCTTATTTTATTATTATTATGAGGACATAATAACAAGTAAAGATGTTAGGGCTCGACCGTTTTGGTCAGACTTGCGCCTGATATTTTATGCGACCTAAAATATGTATTTGAAAGCATTTGTGCTAGTGCATACATTTTTACCGTGCGACCTGTTTTCACAGCAAAATCATCACCGCGTGCACCGATTTAGGAGACATTTATGCAGAATGCATCTTTGCACCTAAAACAGGAACAGGATAAAACAGTTGTCGTGTGTGAACTTGCTGAAGTGAAAAAGCCCTCAATGCTTGCCCCGCCTTTGTGCTCTTCCTATTGGCCACTGCGCTAGAACTGAACGCGAATGGATTGGTTAATATCAGCTGCCAATCACTCAGTCAATGCCTTCTGCCTTCACATGACAGGAGCAACAGCCGCGGAAATGTGACGCGCTGAAGATGAGAGAATGAAAATAACACTGACAGATTTAGTTTTAGAAACCACCTAAAGTTAAATAATGGCACATCTGATTAGTGATCATGTGCTGAATGTTAATCCACCATTTACACTTTTCCAAGAGTGGATAAAAGACTTCCAGTGGCTTCATGTCGGCTATGAAAATAAGCCATTCACTGTAAAGTCTGTGGGACGGGGTTTACAGGTAACAGCGTTTGCCACTGAATCTACACATTTTAAGCGCGAGAGGTGCTGTATAATCCTCACGATGTATTTAATCCTCACGATGCTGTCAGCCGTGCAAGCGGCAGCTATAAGTAAAATATAACACAGCTCATGAAAAGACCGTTATTGCTTTTAAGATGACATGCAAATAATAAGTTATATATCAATATACATGTGGGGCAGGGCGATGGATCGCGATGCCGGCTCAGCATCGTGAAGTTTATCAGCCATCGGCGATGGACGATGACATCGTCTATCGGCCCAACCCTAGTCCCTAGCTGCTTGCACTCTCAGCAGTCGCACTTTTTTTCATTTATTTAATTATTTGACCATAGCCTCACACTATTTATTCATTATTTTGCCGCAGCTCCGCTCTTTTTATTTATTTTCTCGCAGCCCCGTGAGCAAAATGCAGCCTGCAGGTTAATGATAATACTTATTTTTTATTCCACACGCACCAGCATAACAGCGTCATTGAGGTCCAGTGGTCAGCACGTTGCGTTACGATGCCGCTGACCCTAGTTCGAACCTCACCTGAGTAATTTATTTATTTTATTTTATTTTTTCATTTTTAGTGTTAAGACATGTAATACTGTTTGGGTTACTTATGTTGGTGTACATATTTTATTTTCATTGTTTGTGTGACCACCGTTACAGAGGACTGGATATCTATACATGGAAACAAAAAATGCACTTGAATATAGAAAGTGGTTTTTACTACAGTAAACAGGTGGGTTGAGCCTATTTGGCTTACTCAGAACTCAAATGGCTATGCCTGTCTATGTAATACAGTGGAATACTAGTATACAACCCATATTAAACAAACATGTTTAAGTGTATTACTATTAAATTACTACTTATATATGTACAGTAATTGTAGTCTTTACATATATATATTTATTTATTTATTATTTTTTTTACTTTATAAGGAGCTGAGCCCCCCTAAAATGAAAATCCTAAAATCGCCCCTGCACAGCAATAATGACTATATGCATTTCCATACACACAAGATTGATGAAGATCATATCAGAGACAAAATAAGCACTGTAAAATCATCTGCCACAGCATCATCCAACTTAGAGCACTGTAGATTAAAAGATAAATTCCAGATTTTATCAATAGCAGGAAAGGACGAGCTGTTAAAACTGGTTAACACCTCGAAACCAACATCTACAGTTGATCTTATCCCAACCAGTTGTTCTCAGAAGATGCATAACCTGTTCTTAGCATTGTAACGTTGTCATTATTATTAGGATATGTGCCTAAGATCTTGAAGATGGCTGTTATTAAGCCTACACAGCTTGATCCAAAGAATGTGTCAATTATAGACCCATTTTGAACCTGCCTTTTCTATCAAATCTACAAGAGAAAAGTTATATCTACTCAATTATGTTCATTTTTATACACAACGAATTTCTGTGAGAAATTCCAAACAGGATTTAGAGCATTTCATAGCACCAAAAACAGCACCCATCAGAGTTATATGACCTTCTCTTATCATTCGATTGTGGTTGCATCTCTCTGTTAGTGCTGTTGGACATCAGTGCTGCATTGGATATTATTGATCATAACATTCTCCTCCACAGACAGGAAAAATATGTTGGTATTATTGAAACCACATTAGCTTGGTTCAAGTCATCAGAACATTACCCAATTGTATCAGTGAACGAAAAAGGCATCATATCGACCAAGGGTGCTCTGTGGGGAACCGCAAGGCACAGCTCTTGGTGTGCTTTTTATATTATGCATGCTACCACTGGGCAATATCATTAAAAAACAAACAAACATGGAGTTAGCTTCCACTGTTATGAAGGCCATTTTGAAGGTCACGTTTCAAGCATCTGTAAAACATTTTTTCCACTTCAAAAACTGCTCTCAAACTATGACATTTGCTCAACAATGTCTAATGCAGAAAAGCTTATTCATGTTAGTGTTTTTGTCAGTTTTTTTGATTTTACAGCTAGATTATTGTAATTATTGGCAAGCCTAATAAATAAAATTCAGCTTGTTCAAAATGAAGCAGCTAGACAGCTTACTACAACTAAAGGCTGATTTATACTTATGCGTCAAGCGCACATGTATGCTCCGGCGCAGCCTTCACGTGGATGCATAGCCCTCGTCGTGGCTGACGCTGATGCGCACCTCTCAAAAATTGTAACGACACGTTGCAATGATGCATATTGCAAGCTCTGTGATTGGTCGACTTGATAGCGCTGATGAGTGTGGGTAGGGCAGAGAGCCGCGCGAACCCATTGAAGCAAGTGTTTACAAGCGTTGAGTTCTGCGAAGGAGCTCCAGGTGGAAAGTTTTGTTTTGTGTTTACCTTATGATTAAAGTTGTTGTACGTCTGCTGGTTCCCGCCTCTGAATGAGCGAATTTTAGCTACTTGTACATGAAGATAGCGTTTAGAACAAAACAAAACACTCGTGAAGAAACTCGACACAGAGGAACATAAAAACCTTACTGGCAGCTAGCGTTTCAGAAGTGTTAATGTCTTACAATGTAACATTCCCGGCTCCCCCAATCCAGTTTCACCACCTCATACCAGTCCCATCCAATCACGAGAACCTTCCCCTGAATACTAACCATCCCCACCTGTTCATAATCAGCTAGGACACTATATAATCTCACCTCCTCCGTTCATTCAATAGCCGGTATTGAAGTTGAATGGTTGTCTTCACCCAAGCTTCTTCGTCTTCTCTTCTTCCATGGATGTTCCTTCTGAGTCTTCGTACCCATTGCACTGATATAGGGCAGTGTCTTTATTATCTGACCCTATCTGAAGATCGGTATTCACCCTCATGCACTTTACATGTATGCCTGTTACCATCAACAGAGGTTTTGGATGTAAACCCATGCTTACCTCGCCGTGTTTACTAGGCGAAGACTTGTGTGGTGTTCCATTAATGATCTTCCATTCCCCCTGAACTGTGTGAATGTGATCCCCGCTGTACATTCAGCGAACAGTACTGACAAGCTCTAACACCAGCTCTATTCCAGGAGTGCTGTGAGCGAGATCGCCTGCACATGACATCTGCCTTTCATACAGCCTGTGTGTTATTCCTATATTGATTACTTTGAATAAACCCTGTGAAAAGATAACCATCTGTCTTGTCTACCAGCGTGACATACAAACAGCACGTAGAAGTGTAAATGCACGGCAACACGCAAGGCAGGCACTGTGGGTCACGCCGATCACTCGACGCAGAAGTATAAACCAACCTTAAGTGTGCTTTCACACGTAAAAAAAGGGTAGATTGCCTGGTTTGAACCCAAGTTCGATTGTCCCCCCTTGCCACCTTCTTGGCTGGTTTGTGTTCACAATGTCTTGGTCATGATGCAGGTACACTTGCGTCATCAATCTGCTGTTGTGTGTACAGCTGTTGCAAGGTGATGAACGGCCAGGAAAACCAAGGTTCCAAAATGGAAAAATGTATGCAGATCACAGTCGTTCTTCTTTTACTGAATGGGCGCTCTACCTGTGGTCTGTGTGGGTCCTAACTCCCCAGTATATTGATGGGGACTCTATACTGCTCAGTGAGCGCTGTCTTTCATATGAAATGTTAAACTGAAGTCCTGACTCTCTGTGGTTGTTAAAAATCAGAGGATGTCATTCAAAAAAGAGTAGGGGTTTAACCCTGGCATCCTGGCCAAATTTGCCCATAGACCCCTTTCCATCATGGCCTCTTAACAATCACCATACCATAATTGACTTCATCACTCTGTCTCCTCTCCACCAATCAGCTGATGTGTGGTGTGCAGTCTGGCGCAATATGGTTGCCACCATACCCCCCACCCCCCCCCCCCCCCCCAAAAAAAAAGTGTAAAGCGCTTTGAGTGTCCAGAAAAGTGTTATATAAATGTAAGAAATTATCACTGTGTTTGCCCTGAGTCTCGCTTGTCAACAAGGTACAGTACGTGATACACAGACACACATGAGTGAAAGTTATAAAAACTAAGCTTTGTTGTACAGTTGGCGGTACTCTTCAGTTATTTGGTAGGATTGCATTCATATCAGAAGTGAACCAGACCAAAGTCCGCGCAAACCGTATCCTAGACCACCTCTTTCAGCTGAATTCCAATACGGTTCACAGGTGCACACCTGAGTTCAGAAGCTAAACATACTGAACTCTGATGTCAAACAACCCCCAAGTGCAGAGCAAAAGTGCTAGTGTGAAAGCACCCTAGGAAATATGATCATATTAGTTTGGTTCTATCAACATTGCATTGGCTTCCTTTTAATCATCATTCATTCATTCATTCATTTTCTTGTCGGCTTTGTCCCTTGCGGGGTCGCCACAGTGGAATGAACCACCAACTTATCCAGCACGATTTTACGCAGCGGATGCCCTTCCAGCCGCAACCCATCTCTGGGAATTTCCACACACACACATTCACACTCATACACTACGGACAATTTAGCTTCCCCAATTCACCTGTCCTGCATGTCTTTGGACTGTGGGGGAAACCGGAGCACCCGGAGGAAACCCACGCGAACGCAGGGAGAACATGCAAACTCCACACAGAAACGCCAACTGACCCAGCCCAGCCGAGGTTCGAACCTGCGACCCAGCGACGTTCTTGCTGTGAGGCAACAGCACTACCTACTGCGCCACTGCGTTGCCTTTAATCATCATATACTTTTTAAAATATTATTAGTTACTTACAAAGCACTGAATCTCCCTAGTAATAGAAGGAGCTCCTGCTGTATTACAACCCCTAATGTCCACTAAATTCTGGACAATTTATTATTCCTAGAATTTCTAAATTGTCTGTATGCTGTGTATCCTTTCCATATCTGGTACTTAAACTGGCAGACACACTCAGCATACGTTAAAGAGACTCTCTTTGCATTAGCATACATATAAAATACAATACCTCTAAAAGCATTGTTAGGCTGCATTTATCAGGATATCCTTGGCCAGGAAAACTTCCCCAAAAAACTGTAATTTGAACGGCTGAGTTTAGTATGTCGGTATCTCCTCATCCCAGGTTCACATAATCTTGGATACGGTCCATATCTAGAGCTGATGGTTGTTGTGCACTAATGAGGAGTTTAAAACAGTCCACCATTTCTGCAAAGGCATCAGTAACAGAGAATCTTTGTTGGAGTTTTGGTTCCTTGCCACTGTTGCCCCCGGCTTGCTTGTCTGTGGTCAGTGGAGCTACTCCTCAGTGTGTCATTCTTCAACACTTACATTTGTATTAAGATGAACCAAATCAGTCTTTATCCAATCTAGAACTACACCAGCCTTCTACCACTGCTCTGCTGTCTGCCTAATATGCTGAATATGGCACAAAATCTGAAGTAAAGTTAAGACATCTTTTAGACATGTTTTAACGTGCTACACAAATGAAGATTTGACTTGACTTGACATTCCCAGAATGAAGATTCAAACTCGTTTCCAGGCAAACTCTTCAGGCAAATATCATGCCTATTTTGGAAGCACAAGGACTCAACCTATATTGAGCTATACAGGCTGGAGCCCACTCCAGTACTTCCCACAGTACTTTGGTAACAAATCTATTCAGGACAATGTATGGACAAAATGGAAGTCTGATCGAATACTCAGCTTTTGCAGAATACCCAGGAAGAAGTTTGTCTTAGCATACTTTATTTTACTGATTTAGAAATCCCAAGTCTCACAAAGCAAAACCTTAGACTGACAGCTAAAGATCTGGGACCTTTGAATGACCAACAGTGTACACTTCGCCGCCAGCCTTGCCGCCAGATTCTGTGCCAAAATTATATTCTTCTAATCAGCAAGATGATGCCAATAATTAGTAAAATGGCAATGTTTTCGGCATGGACCAAGAAATCATTCAGGATCATCTCATGAAAATTGGTTAAAAAAATGAATGTTGTAATTTGGGGCAAAGTATTCAGAGGTTACAACCAATAGATATCATAATTGCCAAATCAAGAATCAAAAAGGTTGGTGTGAGTGTTAAGAAAGAAGAAAATAGGTACATAAAATAGTACAAATGATCAATTTGTGTTTTTGACTGAGCTTAGCCTAAAAGTTAAAGAAAAAAAGAAAAATGTTTTTTTTTATTGCATCTAATTGGATTGTGTTGAATCAAATCGAATCAAATCAAAATCAGATTGCAATCTATCGTAATGGGGTGAATCAAATTGTATCGTGTTAGTAGCTGCTTTGGATGGATGGATGGATGGATGGATGGATGGATGGATGGATGGATGGATGGATGGATGGATGGATGGATGGATGGATGGATGGATGGATGGATGGATAGATAGATAGATAGATAGATAGATAGATAGATAGATAGATAGATAGATAGATAGATAGATAGATAGATAGATAGATAGATAGATAGATAGATAGATAGATAGATATATGTAAGAATAAAATGATAAAGATAGACCTATGTAAGGTAATTCTGGCACACTAACCTTTGCTTGCTGAGCAATGTTTAGCAATGATGTGGAAAGGCTGATCAATTAATGCATTTCACACATGCTATGCTGTGGCTGGTGAGTTTGAGCTTTTGGGCACTAGACTCTGGACAGACAGCAGTGCTGCATACTAATTCAGCAGACTACAGAGTCGGCTTATTAATGCATATATTCTCAGAGAAGCTGCAGAGCGATCATATTCACACATACTGTCTGTCCTTTCTTTTGCAAGTATGATAATTATACAGTCCTTTAGAAAATGTATTAGAAAAGGCAAGGAAAAAAGAAATAAGCCTGAGTGGAATGAAGGATTGATGGATGGAAGGAAAAGAAAATAGGAAGGAATAACTGAAGGAAGGAAAATCAACAGTAAAGATAGAAAATGAAAAGAAAATATAAGTGAAGGCAAAACTTAAGTGGAAGGGAGTTAATAAGAGGAAAGTCAGTTCAGTCAGACACTATGGTATGTTGGTGACTGACAGTTTATGGATTCCACTTAGGAGACCAGTCATGCTCTAATCTTAGCACAGTCCACAGAGCAGTTGTTGGACCAGAGGGAAATAGTGCTATGGCAGTGCTATGGCATCCCCATTTAGGGCATTGGTTCAGGCGAGAGAAGAGCAAACTCACCCCCATGCAGGGCATCTCTT
>CAIGQS010000655.1:0-14745 GCA_903798195.1 Danio kyathit | reverse complement strand
AAAGCGCAAACGAAACATCAAGCAAGCGAATTCACGAACAATGACGGCAAAAAAAAAGCAGTTTATTTGAAAATCATGGTTGTTGTCCGGTTGTTTGGTTGTTTGCGATCGTCCTTTTTGCTAGCGTGGAGAAATGGAGGTGTGGCGTGAGAGCGTGAGAAACAGGGTCATTTGCGTGAGTCTCACTGAGTTAACGCTGGTGATTGCAGTCGGGAGTGTAGCTTCGGTTTCTATGGTTTCGGCGGCAATTTAGTAATATTATTATGGGCCAGATCACGCAATCGCCCGAAGTATTCCAATAGTATTAGGAAAAAGTACTACTGTATTCTAAATACCCGGTTTAAAAGTAGTAACTGTAACGGAATACAGTTACTCATAAATAGTATTCTAACATACGTACCGCCGGTACATGTATTCCGTTATTCCCCAACACTGATCATATGTATATAATTAATTACATAAAATATATATTTATTTTCCACCAGCCTCCCTACAAAGATAAAAAATGTAAAAAAAAAAAAAAAAAAAAAAAAATGTTATATATAAGTTATGACTTGGCAAAAAGAGCTATTTAAGTCATCTGGTAAAACTGTATTTATATTGCAATACATATCGCAGAGAAAAAAACTATTGCAATGTCAAATTTTTTGCAATATTCATTCAGCCCTAATAATTCATAATAATGCTCTAATGTCAGTACCAATAGCCTAGTGATTAGCCGTTAACATCACGGCAACCCGAGTTCGATTCCCGATCCTTTCCCTCTCTCTCTGCTTTCCTGTCTCCACTGTACTGTCCTATAAAATAAAGGCAAAAAATAAATAATAATAATAATAGTTAAGGTTGGGCAATTAATCGAAAAGACATTCTGAACTAATAATCAATCTAATTTTTCCAGGTCGATTTTTATTTTCAATTACTTACCT
Source organism: Danio kyathit (assembly GCA_903798195.1). NCBI lineage: Eukaryota > Metazoa > Chordata > Actinopteri > Cypriniformes > Danionidae > Danio > Danio kyathit. Next base: position 13,819 of record CAIGQS010000655.1, on the reverse strand, counting down.
TACCGCGTGTGGAGTCATGTGACCCTGCGCTGTTTGTTACTATTGTGTTGTTTGCACTACATTGACGATTGACGAAGCCGCGCCAGAGATGCCTTGAGACGGCATATTTTCTATTACATTAAAACTATTGTTTAAATTTAAATTTTTGTTTACAGAAGATGCAAGAAATGCACTGTTTAATATATTATTTACAGGATATGCAAGTATTATTTAGGAGAGATACTGGCTTATTTTCTACTTTTAATATGAAAAACCATTGAAATAATTGATTTTGTTTCCAAAAGTGCAGGTTCTTTTATTTTAACTTGTTATAAGAAAAGAAACCGTTGGTTTTTAGGTAATTTGTGTTTTAAATTTCAGTTGTTCAAACGCTGATATTCAATAAATAATCATAGTGGTAGATAGTGTGTGTTTCCATCAATTATTTTAAAATCAAGTAATGAACCCTTCATTCAGAAATCTCTCACTTGTAATATGTGAGCATATTTACTGTACAAAACCTGTCAGTGAACTATGAGGGCAAAAAATAATAAATAAATAAATACAATAATCATTCATTAATTGTAATCGAGTTAAATTGTTCAATTAATCAAGATTTTAATTTTAGGCCAAATCGCCCAGCCCTAACAATATTAATAATTAAAAAATTGTAAACACATATCCAATGTACAACTCCAGGGTGACTAAATGATGATATAACCCTTTAAACTTTATTTATACAAACAAACCAAGAAAGCTGCATTTCTTTGCAAGAACAAGTATTCTGGTAACAGTAATCCTCTAAGTTACTTGTGTAAGTGGATGTGAGTTTTCTTCATCTGGATGTGATTTGAAACCTTAAGAAGGAATTCCCAATTAGGGCTGCAGCATCTAGGACGCAGGGGTGTCCCCTTTGGCCCTCAATTAAATAGAATCATATTCAGCTGGATGGGTGGTTGGTGAAACAGACAGTGAATTTGGGCTCTTTTTTGTTTCCAAGGCATGTTATATTCTTGGGTATTTGCCATATGTGGCTTTGTTTGATTTAGGATCTCAGTCATACGTGCCCCATAAAACATCCACTCCGATCAGTCTGGATGTAATTATTAGAGTGCTAAATGTCTAACATGAGGAAAAATCACTTGGTTTGCTGCGTAGGACAGGCATGTGGTCAGATACAAAGTCCTGGAGTACATCAGGGAATATTCCAGAATCATGACAATCTGTCATGAATGGAAATTTTATGAGTAATAATTTAATCAGGCTGATTTTTCTTACTTTTTCTTTTTCTTTAGGTGGCTGTGATCAATGCAACAAACCTGACGTTCATTCAGAACTTCACTGGAGAGCAGGTGATTGACTGTCCAATAGAGTACTGATAGAGTTTGGTACACTGTAAAAAAATTGCTGTGAAATTTGCAGTATTACTAAATTTTGCCAGTAATTATGTACAAATTGCCAGTAATACTGTAAAAATGGCCAGTAAAATGGTCAAATTCACAAGCGCACTGTAAATAAATAACTACAATTGTGCTGTAAAACTAGAGAACAATTAATTGTTAATTTACAGTGCACTTGTACATTTGTAATATTAATAATAATATCTTAATAATACTGTAAATTTTACAGATTTTTTTATGCAAAAGATTTTTACTGTTATTTGCCATTATTAGTTTGAGATACTTTTTTGGGGAAGATACTGGATAATAGTTCAATTTTAATTTGTGGGTGACCTATCTCTTTATTTTTGTGGGAAAAAAATTAGGTAATTGTTAGTTAGTTAAATGGAAAGGAGATTACTATGAATTAACTGCAATTTGCATTCTGCAGTTTCCAACCTTGTTGGGTTAGTTTTACGTTAACTAAACTAAATTGAATACACTACACCAGGGCTGCCAAAACTCGGTCCTGGAGGGCCGGTGTCCTGGATATTTTAGTTCCAACCCCAATTAGACACACCTGAACCAGCTAATCAAGCTCTTTCTAGGTATACTAGAAAGCTCCAGGCAGGTGTGTTGAAGGAAGTTGGAGCTAAACTATGCAGGACACCGGCCCTCCAGGACCGAGTTTGGACACCCCTGCACTACACAATAATTTTATTTACATATTGTCATTTGATTCATTTACTGCTTCCTTAATCAGCAGAACCTAATGCTTAAGAACACTTTGACATTTGATCCTGTTTCTCTATTTTGTTGCACATTTCTGATTCAGTTTTATAAATAATTGTCTCTCATAGATGGCCTCTTACTTTGGATACACCATTGCAGTGACTGATCTAAATGGAGATGGGTAAGTCAATATGTCTTCATATGTTAGCAGTATTGGGCAGTAGCGTCGCTACAAGTAGTAATGCTAATAGCTTATTACCCAAAACTGTAGTTTCTCTGTCGCAGATCCATCGCTTGAACCACATTAGTTATAATGCTAAATAATGATGCTCTAAACGGGCTGGTGACTAATTCTTTAGAGCAGAACCCCATAATATCTTTGTGAAATTCATATTGTTTTACACACACACATTTTTTTAAAATCCAATATTAGTTTTGGCAAAAACATGCACTCGTTTTTCCATATTAATTGAAATATATGTAAATGGCACATATATAGAGCCTGTGTTTCCTTTACAAATAATATAGAGAACATTACATATTCTATTCTAAAACATAAAATCACTTACAAAAAGCTAACACATATTCTAATCTCATATATAAATATATAAATAAATAAATAACTAATGAGGCTATTTATTAAGAAATGAAATTTAATATTTATTATTTATTAGGAAATTTGAAAAATCATACTTTAATAATAATATTAATAATAATGATGATGATGATTGATTATTATTATTATTAAGTAGGATATTGTTTATTTATTTTTTTTCATTTTTTGAAAAGTCTACTTTTACAATTTGACACATGCAAACCACTGCAGAAATGTTTAAACCAGCAGGCCCATGTCACAGATACTTAATAAATAATCTACTATAAATTAAAATCATTAACGTTTGCTATGTTTTTTGTTTTCACGAGCTTAGGAGACGTAACGTAAATTCCACTTTTAAATGATAGGTCACCTATTTTTCATCATGAGCCACAGCTGTGTTCAAAATGACATCAATGTTTTCAAAGTGCACTGCGAAGGGAGCGCAATTGTAAACATGAAGCTCGCTAAAACTGAACTGTAAAAATAATTTGAAAGCAAATGACACCTAGGAGAGATGACTTTAATGTTTTTTTTTTAAATCATTCCAAGTTTAAATGTTGGAATGTTCTAAATGAATAGGGCATAGGGGGATAACTGGGAATAGAACACAGCCAGGAACTATGTTTCTAAGTACAGCTCCAGAGGTGTAGTTGCAAGCGTACAAGTTTGCGACGGAGTTTGTGAATGTTCGTTGGACCGATGGATTTGGGAAACGCCAAATCCACAAACTATGTTTTTAACGACGGAACTTGTGACCTTAGTTAGCTAACGATGGTTTTCGAAAATGCAGCCCTGGTCGGTGACATGGCCGGTGACATTAGGCTAAATCGAGAAATTTGCTTGATGGAAAGATGATATGGAAATTTAAATGTGTAACAGCTGGTTTTATTGGATTTTTTGTTTTTGCTGTTATATACTATAATTTGTTTCTGTTTAGTACAGCATATTATTTGCAGTAAATAATTGAACTGAACATTTATGCCTCATATGTTTCATTGACCCTTTTATTTATCACTAAGATGTGATTGACTTGGATTTAGGTTGCTTCGATTTAAAAATGAAATTTGCAAAAATAGCTTAGATACTAAGCTACTTTTGACAAGTAGCTTTTAGCTTAGCTTGCTACATTTCCCAGAGGGTAGATTTCTAGTGAAGTTAAGCTACATTTCAAGTAGAGTTGCTAATAGCTTAGCGCACTACATTTTTCAAGTAGTTTGCCCAACACTGAAGGATAGAGGTGGCACTAGTAAGAGTACAGAGCTTCTGCATTATATATCCTTTCTTATTAAATCCGAGGTGATGAGGTGATTCAAAATTGCACGTTCCATGGGTATTTTTGTACACAATATTTATGTGTCCCTCACGCTCTGTCTGCACTCAAGCAAGGCTTTCTTATCTGCCAGCATTATTTGTTTTGAGCTAATTCAATTTACCAGCCCATGATGTATTTAGTTACATGCAGAGCTATTTAGAACCATATAAACCATATGAATAGGGCCATCAGGTTTTATTTGGAGTTTGGCTTTTGTTTAGACTCTTGCAATACACTCTGGTTTACTTGACCCTTATTTAAATGCCTGCATTGTCCAGGAGGGGAATTTGATATGTAAAATTTGTTTCTAATTTAGTCTTATGAGGATACAACATCTTGCTGACACAACTACAGCGCCAAAGCTCCTTCTCTTCTGTCTGAAATGCTGACATGTGTTTATGCCATTAACCAAAAAAAAAAAAGCTTTCTTACCAACGGTACATAGTTGAATACACAGTAAATCAGTAGTGTATGCATAAAAAGAGAAGTTAAATGATAAAGCAGCAATGTTCAACACAGAGAGAGCGAATTACAGCTCATTACACATACAGAATAGCTATTGAAATGGCTCATTTGTTGGAAACTGCACCAATCAGTCTCTGGTGTTGAAGTCAATGTATCATTTCTGTTATTTAGGCTACCAAATGCTGAAGCTTATAAATCACTGAGATATATTTTTAGATATCAAATAGCACAACTTGGTTGTGTCTGTTATCTTAGATCTGAGAAGTACAAATACGGAATTTTATAAAATGCTTCATTCCAATTTATCATGGAACGCCGCCACCATCTCTGTTGGTTTTAGACCCGATTATTTTCAGAATGCCCTGTTCTGAACTGCAGGAACATTTTGGTATTCCTCCATTGGTCCTTATGAGGTCCAGAACACACTTCTAAACACATATCTCTTAACAATATGGCTCTGTTTTCTAAGAATTTTCAGCATTTATAAGATTTATGCTTCATCCCCCGGCCTGATATTGTCATGTGCTGACTCGTCTCCGTCTGCTCTGATGGCTCGTATTTTACAATGGTTCAGTTATGCACTTGTATATATTGCTGTCTTGGAGCCTCTAGGGTAAAGTCAAGTGTGATACTTTGACTTCAGACATTCACTATAAAGCTACAAGTCTTTATTCAGTTGCTAACCATTCGTTCGGTTTCCAAGTCAAGCATCTTTATTACAACTACATGCACAGAGAATGAAAATTTGATGAAATGAAATTTATGGAACGATTTATAAATACTTGCTTTTTTCAGAAATAATAGTAGAACAGTGTTTTACAAAATAACAACACAGGCTTATTGGAAATATACGTGCCCATTGCTATATTTTTGAGAACTGACAAATATGTACCCCGCACTACGTTTTCTTGCAGTATTTGTTTTCACAAATTCTCTATGTGTCGTGTGAAGTTTTGACAATCTCATACGTTACTCTGGCACGTTTTCTCTCTGTCATTTCTCATAAATCCACCAGAGGCCGATGTGTACAGTTCTACGAATGTTAACGTCTTTCTCAGGTGCATCCATGAGAGAAGCCAGTCAGCTTGTGCATAATATATCAGCTTGATATCGATTGACCCACACATCCCTTCCCTAAATTCAACCGATAGTTTTCAAAAGCTAGAAGAGAAAAGCCATTGCAAACACATGCTTCTACTGCAAACCTCAGGTGCTTTTTTCGGATTTTGTGTCATTTTACCGGGTTTTTGAAAAAGTTATTGATTGGAATCGAACCCCAATCTGCTCTGCTTCCGCCTCTCAAGTTGGGTTTTACACACAAAATGCAGCAATAAGTACTCATGAGCACGTATTTGCCGGTTCTCAAAAATGTACACCAGGGTATGTTTTCCCATGAGTCTATGTTGCGACATAACCTAGACACTAGGAAAAAAAACAGTTATCAAAATTAAAAAACCACAATGATCATAGCATGATGAAAGAAACCTTGATCTGAATGACTTCAGCACGTCTGCAGTTTCTTAGCCAAATCTGTCACCAAGGATTTTCCAGAGATTTTCAGTTAGGTTTGGATTGCATGTTGGCAAAAGAGCTTATCTTAAACATTTGCATTCACTGTGCCATGTAGCTGTATAAAATAATCCTAATCCTGCTGCAAAAGCATCAGCCAAACCAAGACACATCCTCCTTCCACTTTCACTGACTTCTTTACACACCTTAGGTTCAGTCATTCTCTAGTTTGATGGCAAACATCAATTTTGCCATTGAACCCAAATAAATTCTACTTGCTTTCATAACTGAAATGAACTTTGGTCCAGTTCTCTGTCAGCACTCAACGGGCTTCTCAGCAAAAGTCAGTTTAGCCTTTTCTTTCTTTTGGTAACAGGTTTGGTCAATGCAGAGTGGGCATTCAGTTCAAATTCTCTTAAATATCGAGACACTCTATGATGAGATCTAATAAATGGCCATTCACAAATTGCATTTAAAACCATGTGTAAAAATATAAGGCATACCACTTCTTCTACCATTTTCACAACGATTGAAGCCAGCACTGGCAAAGCAATGATTTAGCTCTGTTTTATTTAAGGTGAAAACAAAGAAAACCCATGTTTGAGTCTGAGGTAATTAGTCTACCAATCTTACTGAAATGTGTATAATACATACAAAGGTTGAAGCTGATTGGTCAGTTCTTGTCACATGATTCATGGTTCTCTTGCCGCGTTCTGAAAAGTTGAGATGTTTTCAACTCGCTATAAAAGCGAACATGTTGTGACCACATCACTCTGTTTTTGTATGTGCTTACCTTGCATCTCCATTCGAAATAACGAACTTGAGCATGCTAAAGACGCAATATGTGAACGATCCCTTACTCTGCAAAATATTTGATTTTCTACAATTTGTAATGGCCAACTTATCTTGCTATTGCTGAAAGGATCATCCCTTTGTCCTTCATCTGACATCCTGCCAATTGAATCGGATTGGTCAGAATATTGAGAAAATGTCTATTTGGTACCAGACTAACACCAATAATTATGGCATTTATGGGCCACTAAAATGCATTGTATCATAAAAAATCGATTTGTATCATATTTGTGATTTTATGTGCTCACTCAGGTTAGACGACGTGCTAGTTGGAGCTCCACTCTATATGGACCGTGAGTTTGAGAGTAAGCCTCGAGAGGTGGGCCGGGTGTATTTATATCTGCAAGAGGATGCGCTTCTCTTTTCTTCTCCCATCACACTCACTGGAATGCACCTGTTTGGCCGCTATGGAAGTGCCATCGCTCCTCTTGGAGATATCAACCAGGATGGCTATCTTGGTAAGTGATTATTATAATGCACATTTAAGCTGTTGTTTTGCATGTGTTTTGAGTTTTTTCTAATGACAGTAAGGCCGAAGTTAAATTTACACCCATTTCCTACTTGCTTTTTTGTGTAGGATATCCTGCTTCTCTGTCACATACGTAAAAGTTACAGTTCTTAGGCAGTCAGGAAGGGTAAAATTAGTGATTTGTTGCCCTTGTCTGCATGTTCCTGTGAAGAGTTGGGTGTGAGCCGCTGATTTGATGAGTATGTATATTGAGGTCACTTTGTAAATATTCCTGTTGCTGGTCAAACCAGTATTATTACAAAAATAATAACCATAAAAATATTATCAAAAATAATAACGATAAAAATATTATTATATAAAATGTTAAGAAATCTATTAAGATTTAAAGACTTATATTGGAATCAAATCATACATAAATACTAATAAATGTTGTGATCGCCAGCTGTGTTTTCTCGGCTGGAGATTACTTCTGGTATCTCTACCGAACTACAACTCCCAGAAATCCTCATGCCACAGCTGACAATAATCTGGACAGTCACACACAGTTGAAACTCATCTTCACTGATTACATTGACTGTATATACCACTCACTTTCACAGACACTTTGCTGAGTCTTTTTTACTTGCTAACATTACGAAGCGATTTTCCCTTGTCTAGTCTTCCGGTGTTTTTGACCTTTCGCTCGTTTACCATGTGTTGATTCTTTGCCGCCTAGCTTGACCTTTCGCTAACGGTGGGCAGAGTGAGGCTTCATGAAACATCGAAACAGTAGAAGCAAATGTGTTGAAACTTCGAAACTTTTTGTAATCCCACACTACAGTGACACCTAGTGGTCATGCATCACTCAAACAGCTTCAGCAAAGAAACAATTACACAAATTGAGGAATTATACCTCACATTGTAGAATTGATATTTCAAGTGATTTAGTGGAGCGGTGAGAGTTCCTGACTAGCATGCAGATATACTGGGTTCGAATCCAGGGTGGTGCAGCTATAGACATTCCTTTTTTTTAATTGTCTGTTTTATCATTGGTCTGACATCCCAATAAGCACTTAGTGAATAAATATATCTTGTTTTGATCATAAAAAATTAACATTATTAAAATACGTCAAGTGACAATTTCTGAACATTTGTGCAAGTTGGGATTCGAACTCAGGACATTTACATCACACTTGCTACATGAAAGCAAGGGTTTTCCCGGCCCTGTCAATCAAACACAGATTCGCCAGGTCTCGAAAAGTAAAGTCTTGATAGGATACAGTTGCAGATAAGCACATCAATATAGCATCAATTTTGTAACACTGTATAACAATAATTCAAATTTTTACATTACTGTGACGGTTGGGTTTAGAGTTGGGGTGGAAGTAGGCGTTAATAAAATACATATTATTGGGTAATTTAATAAATAACATAAATAATACTCGGTATAACTACTGTTTTTACATTACTGTAATGGTTGGGTTTAGGGTTGGGGTAGGGGTAGATGTTAATAAAATAAATGGGAAATTTAATAAATAATATAAATAATTATTGTTAACTTCCGGCCGCAATCGTATCTGATCTAGCAACAACCGTCTTGAAACGCTTCTGAAATGTCAGATGCTTTGAATCGCTTTAATCACGTGACCTGGGTGCTTCGAATCATTTTAGTCAAGTGACCTGGTGTTTTGGATCATACTTTGGTGCAGTGTTTTGTAACACTTGCACTTCGGGATCTCGATACTGTGTCGAATCACCAGTTTTGTGTCAGCCATCCTTACCTTTCGCCTGGTTTTGACCTTGCTTTTTGAAATATTTTTATGCTCCTGTTTGTGACCATTGCCTGCACGACTTTCTTGGTAATAAACTGCATGTGGATCTGCACGTTACAATGCTCCATGTAAAAAAAAATTTAATTTCTATATAATATAATATAATATAATATAATATAATATAATATAATATAATATAATATAATATAATATAATATAATATAATATAATATAATATAATATAATGTAATATAATATAATATAATATAATATAATATAATATAATATAGTATAATATAATAAAATGTAATATAATATAATATAATATAATATAATATAATATAATATAATATAATAAAATAAAATAAAATAAAATATAATATAATATAATATAATATAATATAATAAAATAAAATATAATATAATATAATATAATATAATATAATATAATAAAATATAATGTAATAAAATATAATATAATATAATATAATATAATATAATATAATATAGTATAATATAATAAAATGTAATATAATATAATATAATATAATAAAGTATAATATAATATAATATAATATAATAAAATATAATATAATATAATATAATATAATATAATATAATATAATATAATATAATATAATAAAATAAAATAAAATAAAATATAATATAATATAATAAAGTATAATATAATATAATATAATATAATATAATATAATATAATATAATGTAATATAATAAAATACAATATAATATAATATAATATAATATAATATAATATAATAAAATGTAATATAATATAATATAATAAAGTATAATATAATATAATATAATATAATATAATATAATATAATAAAATATAATATAATATAATATAATATAATATAATATAATATAATATAATATAATAAAACATAATATAATATAATATAATATAATATAATATAATATAATAAAATATAATATAATGCAATATAATATAATATAATATAATATAATAAAATGTAATATAATATAATATAATATAATGTAATATAATAAAATATTATATAATAAAAGATAATGTAATGTAATATAATATAATATAATAAAATTTAATATAATATAATATAATATAATATAATATAATATAATATAATATAATATAATATAATATAATATAATAAAATGTAATATAACATAATATAATAAAATATAATAAAATATAGTATAATATATTATAATATAATGTAATGTAATGTAATATGAAATAGAATAATTGTAAATATGAGTATTATTAATATTATTATATGCAAATTGTATGTGCAAAATGGTTTTAAAAAATCTCTTATTTCATAATAAATACAATTACATTTCAACAACATATATTCTACAACTTAATAAAACAGAAATATACATTTAAATACACCAAGTTGGATGTATTTATATAATATGTATTTTAATTAATATGTGATCATTTTTATCTTGCAACAATATTCAATTCAGTCATGCTGTTAGGCTGTTTGTATATTTTTTAGAGTCTGAACTGGTTGCCTGACTGTGAAAAAAAATTAGATCTGCCTCTCAGTTTTTTCCAAATCTCATGACCACTCATTGCAGCATTTCTCTATTCATTATGAATTTTTTCAAGAGCTCATCCTGTATCTGAAAGGAAACAGGTGTTCACGGGTGGAGTTCAGACTCGACTAATCACCCGCATATCATCTCCATCACTCCAGGCAGATTAAGACAGTTGGAAACTGAGAGTTGCTGTTGTACAAATCTGTGTGTGTGTGTGTATTTGTGTGTGCATGCGCATGTAATCTATAAATCAGCTCCATATGTTTCTGCAACATGATCTGATCAGTCACTGTAATTTTAAATTGGCACTGATTTGGATGAAAGTTAGATGAGAATATGATATCCATATATAAGTCATAAGCCACCTGATCCTCTGATTTACAGAAAGATGTTGCAATAGAAGAGTTTACAACATGTACAAAATGCCTGTGTGCTTAAGAATTCTATGGGAACAAAACCCACTTTGATTTACTGTATGCTTGGTGGATTATTTATGGGTCTGTGTTCACTTTTTATGGCTATATAGAAGTATCGCATTATGAGGCGATGCTGTTGAGGAGTTTTGGAGAATAATGGTTTAATCAATATGTGATATAGTCATAACGAAACTGATATCACACGCTGTATCTCTGTTACACTGGCCATATGGCAGCACTAATGTGATGAAGGGACACTTGTCACATGTGGGTGTTTCACTTCTGCTATATGAATTACCCTGTCGTATAATTAGTTGTAGAGCTAAATCGAATGAGTTGCTTTGCTGTGAGTTTGGTTTGTACAGTTTTGTCGTTTCAGTGTCACACACACTCACACACTGTCCATTTTATTAGGTACACCTCGCAGGAAGTGATTTGAACTAGGGCTGCACAATATTGGAAAAATCTGATATTGCGATATTTTATTTTTCTGTGGTAAATATTGCGATATGAATACAGTTTCAGAAGATGGTTTGAATAGCTCTATGTGATGGTTTTTTGAAGAGTCTAACAGTATTCGTGTACAGAAATTGAATAATCACAATGCAAAAAAAATGCTTTTTCTACTTTTTGTCTTTTCTAGTTCAAATATCAAAAAAATTCTTAGTTTTCAGAAGAAAAAAGGCAAAATTAAGAGTTTTTTGCTTGTTTTAAGGAAATTATCTGTTAGTGGGGTATGTGGAATAATGTTGTTTTCACTTAGAAATGTAGATTTTTGGACTAGAAACAAGACAAAAATTCTAAGAAATATATATATATATATATATATATATATATATATATATATTTTTTTTTTTTTTTGCATAAATCATATAAAGTCCATATAAATGCAGCGATTAAATACAATTCTAAAGCTCCTGCTCAACTACAATTTAGACTGGACATTGCATATCTTTGCAATGCGACTATTCCATATGCGCACATTGCAATATTGATGCTGAAACGATATATAGTGCATACCTAACCTGAACCCTCTTTTGCCTTCAGAACTGCCTTAAAAGCACTCACTGCGTTTAAGCAAATACTGTTGATTTACTTAGCATCAGGCCATTCAAGAGATAAACATTAAGTTAATTCATCAGTTAATTCTCAGTTAAATTGTAAAGAAGGTTTTTAACTGAATCCAGGTCTTTGGTGAATAATAAAATGGTTTAATTCTGGAATTAAGATGCGTTTTAGTTGATCATATCACATATAGACAAGGGAGACCCATTGCTGTTTACACCTGGCATTACAATGAATTTAGAATAGAAATAGAATTTTTTAGTGAGAGTCTGTTGACTGGTGTATGTAAAGGCTTTATCTGATCTTTGGATTTAATATAATAAGAATAACATTCAAGAAATGCACCAAGGAAACTATAATTTTCTCTCTTTTTTATTGTGGTTACCATTTGCAGTTAAAATACCCAGTGTTTTAAAGCATTTAGTATAATTATTTTATCGTATTTCCATACTGTTACCATTTTAAAATGTATATACTGTATATACTGTAACCAAAGGGGAGTCTGGTGACAACGGAGTGTCAATCCATATGCAGCTGTATTTAGAATCATCAGACAGGTAATGGTCAATCACAGGCGCAAACGGATACATACAGGGCAATCCAGATGCATAGTCAAGTCACAGGCAAACAGTCGATACAGGCGGCAAACAACAAAAACAAGGCAGGGTCATGGAACACGGAACATGGAAAGACTAGACAAGGAAACTCTTCGTAGTGTAACAACAAAACTCAGCAACGTGTGAGGGAACGTGAGCAGTGTATATAGTCTGTGTAATCAGTCTTCGTGTGTGTAATCATCGGTGATCCGGAAACAGGTGTGTGTGTGAGGTGCATGACGGGATTTGTTATTCACACGATGACAGAATTGTAGTCCGGGGGATGGTGGATGTTTACCAGCAATTTGCAAACCTGGATCGCTGCTGTTTATGACATATACACTGTCTACGTTAAATCTTATTTAACATTATATTTTAAACAATAAAAAGTAATAATTTTATGTAAAGAATCACCTCAGAAATGGCTGATATTGCACACCTAAATGTTGCTTGGATAAAAAAAAATATAGATAGATGGTAATGATTTTAAACGTAATGAACAGCCTGTATCTCAATAGTCAAGCCTGAAAGTATATATATATATCTTTTGAGGAGATTTGCTGTCATGTGATTGGCTAATTAGATATTTGTGTTAATGAACTGCTTATCTAATAAAGTGGTCGGTGAGTGTGTAAGCCATTTATTTACAAAAGAAAATGGCATATCTGAGTTTATTATTCAGTTCAATTATTGCCAGAACGTGGAATGAGGTCAGCCCCTATGATCATGACGTTATGATATATGTCTGTTATTTTTGGTCCTAGTGGTTTTTCATGTCTGTAAAATGTCTGTTTCTCTCCTCTTGTGGCATGTCGTGTATGTATGCAGTCGCTTAAAGCCAAGCCACACAATTAAGCATCTCGTAAAGTGTCGTAATGAATTCGCTCTCATATCTATTATACTTTCCTTTCCATCAACCATCAGGCTATTAATGCTGAGGGTCTTCGGGCATTGTGCCAACTACTGTGCCCACTGACAGAAAACAGGAAAAGGAAATGATAAAGAAACACCAAAAACACGGGGCGGATATTTATAGAGAGGAACTCGCCCAAGAGAAACAGTGAAACAGAGCATTATTACATAGACTGACGCACGTGCACACACACTTCCCACTCACACACACACACATGGTGGTCCGG
>CAIGQS010000654.1:7500-14916 GCA_903798195.1 Danio kyathit | reverse complement strand
TGGAGTGCAGTGAGTGCACTATTCTGCTCTTCTGAATGGCTGTGTTTACATTTCTGTCGTGTTTCGTCTGCTGCAAACAGCCAAACTGCTCATCACTGCGCATCTCGTCATGTAGCGTGTTATTAGGACACGGGGTCACAATGTGACCTGCTCACCTAATGTTTACGCTCCTAATAATTATATTATGTGCTAATTAATAACCTCATGTGGAACTCTGAATCTGCGTCTCATTTCAGAGTCTGCTACTGTCCACCAGAGGTCACATTTCAGTCACAGACGCATGCTCAGAAATCCTTCCTGACTGAATGAATGAATGAAATGCGCTGTTTTCTACCATCTGGCAACCCGGGGTGCTGAAATATAATTGGCTAAACTGGCAATGGGCGGGTTAAAAGACCAAAACAAAGACAGCCGCGACTTCAGCATTGTTTATCAGACAAACATGAATGTTCACTGAGCATGTTTCTGAATATCTGCTCACATATGATGGTGTTTATATGATGTAGAAGAGTCAAACACTCACACACAGCAGCTTTAACTTAGTAAACACACACAAAAGATGAAAAATAGACTTGATTATTTGATGATAATTGAAGATGAATGTATGATTCAGGACTGTCAAAAACAGTGGAGTCTTTAAGTTCACTGTAAAAATCATTTACTTAATAAAATGAGTAACCCATTGGATCAAATGTGGACAAGCTTAACACTGGGTTAATTTTTGCAATGAAATTGAAATTACACTTTGGGTTTATTCATATTTGACAAGTCCAATCAAGTCCTTATACAGAATCCTGTGAAGTTCAACAGGGTGTACAAACTTTTTCACGCAACTACAAGTCAGGTCTTGAAGACTTTCAATCAATAATAATGAACATTTCTCTCAGATGACATACAGAGCACGACCCAGAGACTAAAAAATGCTGGCTTGTCGTAAACCAATGTTGAGTCCATATTTGACTTAACATTGCAGTTTTGGTAGGGTAATTTTTTATTATTATGTCCTCATATGGAAAACCTTGAATTTTAATAGGGTGTACAAACTTTTCCACACAACTATAAATCAGGTCTTGAAGAATTTCAGTCAATAATAAATGTAATTTATCACAGACTACATATAGAGTATGACCCATACACTAAAACCTAATGTTGAGTCAAATCTGAACAAACCCAACATTGGGTTAATTTTTTCAATAAATTTAAAATGACACTTTTAACCAATTGTTTGGGATTTTTTTTAAAGAGTGTATTCATCAGGGGTCACCACAGCGGAATGAACCGCCAATTATTTCAGCACGTGTTTTACACAGCGGATGTTCTTTCAACCACAACCCAGTACTGGGAAACACCCATACACACTCATTCTCACACACACACACACTCATACACAACGGCCAGTGTAGTTCATCAATCCCCCTATAGTGCATGTTTTTGGACTGTGGGGGAAACCGGAGCACCCGGAGGAAACCCACACCACAACGGGGAGAACATGCAAACTCCACACAGAAACACCAACTGACCCAGCCGAGACTTGACTCAGTGACCTTCTTACTGTGAGGCCACAGTGCTAACCACTGAGTCACCATGCTGCCCCCTTTCAGTCAATAATAATGTAAAATTCTCTCAAATATATAGAATATAGAGCATGACCCATACACTAAAAATGCTGGGTTGTCATAAACTAATGTTGAGTCAGATGTGGACAAACCCAACATTGGATAACATATTTCAATGGAATTTAAAATGACACTTAAATGACACTTTTACTCAAAGGTTGGGTTTGTCCATATTTAACCCAATGCTGCATTATTGTGAGTGTACTTTTTATGACCACATCCTTACATGAAAAACTGTGGAATTCAATAGGGTGTACAAACTTTTTCACACAGTACCAGTCAATAATAATGTACATTTCTCTCAGATATATAGAATATAGAGCATGACCCGTACACTAACAATATGGTGGTGTTCAATTAAATTTAAATTACACATTTAACCCAGTGGTTAGGTTTGTCTATATTTGACCCAACACTGGGCTATGAAACCTCAGCATTTTTGTGAATATATTTTTAATTATGTCCTTATATGGAAAACCAAGAAACTCAACACACTGTAATAAGTTGTTAGTCACTATACTTAAAAAGTGAGTAAACCCATTGGGTCAAATATGGACAAACACAACCACTGGGTTAATTACTTTAATAAAATTAAAAGACATGTTCATTCTAACGGTCGGGTGTTTTCAGTGTGCTTTTTCATTACGCCCACATACAGAAAACCATGAGGGTCAACAGGGTGTACAAACTTTTTCACACAACGATAAGTCAGGTCTAGAAGACTTTCAGTCAATAACTAGAACCTAAAGTTCGTTGACGAACTTTGATGTTGGCTTGAGAAAGCCAACGTGACTGTGCTAGGACTCGAAGGCAGTTAGCAGGAAGCCCAGCGGTTGCTAAGTAGTGCTAGGCAGTTGCCATGGCATTGCTAGATGGTTGCTAGGGTGTTTTAAATGCAGGGCTCGACAGTGCGACCATTTCCCTCGCATTTGCGACTAAAAATAGACGTGTGCGAACTGGAAAATTTATTTAGTCGCACATGTGTGATTTTCTTTTTTAATAAGCTCGATTGATGACTTAATTCACTCGGCCACGGTAAAACAACATGCTCTTCACACTAACTTATGGTGCAATACGTTGGAAATCTATTGTGACTGTAGCGCATGCTGACGCTCTCAACAACAGCACATCTCAACAGGTTTATTTACTTTACGTCAAGCAGTCTTTACATTGTTTTGTATACATTGCTTAGCAACGCATGGCACCGAATAGCAGCGTGTCGCACAATGTGCGAGCCTCCTAGAAAACGTCTACAATTCAGCCAAGCATGGCATATCGTGGCACATCTAGTGTGAGACCCAATTCAACATCAGGGCTTCCCACACAGACTTTACCTTGGCGCCAAGTTTCACTTTGGCCAGTGCGTCTTAATCTCTCAGCAGCACCAATACAACAGCAGAGAGAGAGAGAGAAAGAGAGAGGAGAGAGAGAGAGAGAGAGAGGAGAGAGAGAGAGAGAGAGAGAGAAGAGGAGAGAGAGGAGAGAGAGAGAGCAGATCTGACCTGTCAGTGGTGCACACTAAAAAGAAACAAACTTATTTTTTAAATTTGTTTGTTAAATAAGAATAAGAAATCAATAAGTAATTATTCTGTTGCTGAAGGTCATTAAAATTTAATAGAAAAGATGGTGTTACTTTAGTGCAGAAGGAAACTTTAATTCATAAATGGATTCCCATATTCATATCTTCTTTAAAAGCCCTGGATGATTAAGTGCTCTGTAAGCAGTGTCAGCTTTGTACATGAGTTTGCAGTTGTCTTTCTTTACTTTGTCTTACTGTTCCCATGTGGGAAGTAGGGTGGAATTGGTTGAATATATTATGCAAATAAATTAATTTTGATAAAATTATTCTCAAAAGTCACATTTTTTATGTGCTGTAGAGAAAAGGTGTGTTAATGAACCGCCAACTTGTCCAGCACATGTTTTACGCAGCAGATGCCCTTCCAGCCACAACCCATCACAAAGAAACATTCATACAGACTTTTTCTCACACACACACACACACACACACACACACACACACACACACACACACACACACACACACACACAACGGACAATTTAGCTTACCTAATTCACCTATACTGCATATATTTGGACTGTGGGGAAAACCGGAGCACCCGGAAAAAACCCACGCCAACACGGGGAGAACATGCAAACTCCACACAGAAACGCCAACTGACCCAGCCGAGACTCGAACCAGTGACCTTCTTGCTGTGAGGGGAACGTGCTACCCACTGCGCCACCACATCACCACAGCTTAAATTATAAATAATTATTAAATACTATTTAAGCTGTTATACAGTAAAATAAACCTATATTGTACTTATTTTATTCCAATGAATGAAACTGCTTTGCTTCTAAGATCTCCTCGTGTACATTTATTAGGCAGAAACACTATTTATTTACATATATTTACTGTGCTCTTAAAATTCTTTAATGTGCTCCTAAATTTTTCAACTTAGTAGTGCATGTGCTACTCCTGAAAAAGCGTCAAGCCCTGAAATGGTCTCTAGCCAGTTGCTAGGGTCCACTGGGTTGTTAACTGGCAAGCCTCATTTACTTGTCTGATCAAATCCTAATACTTAGCAATCATTTCCAGCATGTTATAGCACTTAACTAATTGTTATTAGCATAGCTAAACAATGCTAGCATGTGTAGCATACAAGAAGTCCCATTTGCTAGCATGGGTCAAACATAAAAAGTGTATTATATCTGCTGAGAAATCATTTTAAAGGAAGACGTGCATAAATGGCCTGCCATATAGACTGAACTTGCAATTAATATAAAAATGGCTTGCCATATCAGCTGCAAGAGGCGGTTTGGTGTGGCGAGAATTCTTCTTTCAAGGAGACATAATTACTTGTATAAGTTAAATATAGCGAATTAATCCTTACTAAAGCATCTGTTCCAATAATCACTCTAAATCAGTAGATGGCTATCTTTGTCTCTAATCAGAATCAAACAGATCTTTGAAATTTCCCATCTATAGCTGTTTGATGCTCTCCTGTCAGGCTGTCAGCTCATGTGAACGGTGAAATGACTGAATATTTAGACTATACGTGTTAAAGATTATGGTCAAAACGCGGTCGTGACATCGAGAAAGAAAATATTTCTTCTCCAGAGATCGCGCTTGATCCTTCTTTGTTAACAAATATAGCACGTCATATGTTCACATATAGTTCAGGTCAAATGCGATCTGAGACTGTCTCTGTCTGTTAAAGATCCCTTATTCTTTCAAACAGATGTAATTATTTATATAAGTTAAATATACTACATTAGTTCACATTCGCATTTGGGGACGGCAGTGTAGATTTTTCATTCAGCCCACAGCAAATGTTTCCTCTAACCGGCTGATGGCTGGCTGCCCGCGATGTAATTCACGGGCAGAGGCTGCTAGTTGGCGGTCAGTCTAACACTCTGACATTTGCAAACATTCAACTCAGGCCTTTAGTGTTACAGTAGTTGGATTAACCTGATAATATAAACCTGGGTCGAAGCCAACGTTACATCAAGAGAGAGAATGTTTCTCCTCCGCGTTTGACTAGTACACTGATTGATGTCAGAGTCGCGATGAATTCTCTCTGATGAAAACTCAAGTGTCTCTCCAAAATTACGAAAGGCGATCTGTATGATGAAGTAAACATTTTACTGACTTTTCTCCATGTAAGCATTAGTGTTTTGGATTAAAATATTGCTTTCACATGCTCGGATATTGTATTGAGAATAACAGGACACTTGTACGCACGCAGTGATTGCCAAACTGAAAGCGATTGTCCTTTTTGTTCCATATCTGCGCGGTGTTCAGTGTAACAGATGACTTTGTGTATTACAATGGTTGGATATGGGTACAATCGCTGGAATATTTAAATATAAAGACCTTTCTATTTTGGGCTCTTTGACGAACGCGTCTGTGTATCCGCTGACAGCCAGCTCATAAACGCGACAGCAGCCACGGAAGAATATTAGATGAATTTTCTTCAGACAGAAACATCATATTAATCATAACGTCAGATTTCACATCTTATCACTAACTAGAACGTTTTAAAATAGCTTTGAAAGTTTCAAAATAGCTTGAATTATGCTTCAAAACTGTATGAATATATGCTCCTCCTCTCTGAAAGACGAGCTGAGGTAAACCCAACGTGTGCGTGAGAGAGTCTTATTTCTTATCCTGTAGTGCCCTCTTGTGGACACTCTCATACCAGACACTCTCAGACTGTCAGATTTAATGCCAATTTAATATAAAAAAAATATTTGTTGCAAAAACTGTAATTTATTATTACTTCAAATAAATATAGTAATAATCTGCATCTTCCGACACATCTTTTGGGCAAATTTGGGCCTTGTATAATTTTTTTATATGCCCGAAAAAAAAATATATAAATATTTGCAATTTTTTTATAAATTTTTAATAAACAAACTATAAATCTTATCGGCATGAGGAGATATAGCAACAATCTTCACTGCAGAAAGCACCTTTTGGGAAACTTTGGGCCTTGTAGCATGAATGGCCTAGGAGGAGATGCGTTTGTTTTGTCGGACAGATTAATAATAATAATAAGTTTAAGTAGGATAACAGTATGTTGGCTTTCTCAAGCCAACATAATAATGAACATTTCTCTCAGATGACATACAGAGCACGACCCAGAGACTAAAAAATGCTGGCTTGTCGTAAACTAATGTTGAGTCCATATTTGACCCAACACTGCAGTTTTGGTAGGGTAATTTTTTATTATTATGTCCTCATATGGAAAACCTTGAATTTTAATAGGGTGTACAAACTTTCACACAACTATAAATCAGGTCTTGAAGAATTTCAGTCAATAATAAAGTAAATTTATCTCAGATTACATATGAAGAGTTCAGATGCAAAAACCTCTAAGTGCCGTCTGAAATTTCTATCGAAAATGAACATTTTTCTCAGCCTCCTTTGTTTTTGTTGAGTTATTTTACTTTAAAGACCAGGAAAAGTGATATTACTGAACATACACACAGGCGCCTGATAAAAATAGTAATTTTAGAGGAAACTTTCGGATGGCATTTAGAGGTTTTTGCATCTAAACTCTTCATATAGAGCATAACCCATACACTAAAATACACTCGGTCCTGGAGAGCTGGTGTCCTGGAGAGTTTAGCTCCAACCCTAATCAAACACACCTGAAGCAGCTAATCAAGCTCTTACTGGATATACTGAAAACCTCCTGGCAGGTGTGTTGAAGCAAGTTGGAGCTAAACTCAGCAGGACACCGGCCATCCAGGACTGAGTTTGGACACCCCTGCACTAAACAAAACCCAATGTGAGTCAAATCTGAACAAACCCAACATTGGGTTAATTTTTTTAATTAAATTTAAATGACACTTTTAACCCAATGTTTGGTCTTTTTTGCGTGTACCAGATTTCGTTACGTCCCTATATGAAAAACTATAAATTCAATAGGGTGTACAAACTTTCTCAGCTATTTGTAAATTAATTCTAGAAGACTCATTCATTCATTCATTTTCCCAGCTTAGTGTCTAATTCATCAGGGGTCACCACAGCGGAATGAACCGCCAACTATTCCAGCATATATTTTACACAGCAGATGTTCTTCCAGCCGCAACCCAGTACTGGGAAACACGCATACACCCGGAGGAAACCCACGCCAACATGGGGAGAACATGCAAACTCCACACAGAAACACCAACTGACCCAGCCGGGACTCAAACCAGAGACCTTCTTGCTGTGAGGCCACAGTGCGACACCACTGAGCCACCGTGCCGCACTATTCTAGAAGACTTCCAGTCAATAATAATGTACATT
>CAIGQS010000654.1:0-2500 GCA_903798195.1 Danio kyathit | reverse complement strand
TAGTTCATTTATTTGTTATTAATGTTTATGATCCATGTATTGTAGTCACAATAAGTAAAGAAAGCACAGTGCACATCCACCCTTATAATTTCACTATAAATAAATAATAAAGTATTAAAACATAAAAGATAATTAAATGAGTTCTAAATCATTTTAAATCATTTCTGTCATGTCTGGTCATAGTGATGTGTGTATAAAGCGGCAGAAGTGTGTAACGAGCTGTGTAAGCGTGTGTTTGGGGCTCAATCAGCAGCTCTGGCAGCTCCGCCATGCTGCTGTATTTGTTGATTCGTTCATTCAGCACACAGAACACAGCAGACATCAGATGATTACAACACCGAGCAAACACCCGTCTGCTGTGTCCCGCTCAGCATCACTGATCATCATCATCCATCACTGATCATGGGCTCACGGATTAAAGATCTCCTGAAGTGCTTTGAAATGAGCATGTTTTCATTCAATGTGTGACGGAATCTCAACTGAAACATGAAGAGAGGGAGGGGCATAGAGTAGCTCCTCCCCTTTTAACTATCAGCCAACAGCTCTGCCAGTGAGAGTAGTTGAGCTCAAGCACATCAAATGAACAGCCAATGAGAAGAAGGGGGCGGGGCATGTCAGACACTAGAGAGCATCTGATTGGTCAGAAGATTTGATGAGAGACTGAAATATGAGGAGACGACAGATAAATCCATTTATGTGGAAGAGACAAACTAAGATATGGATGTTTATATCAGCTTTATATCTTCACATATATATGTTTTACACAGCGGATGCCCTTCCAGCTGCAACCCATCACTGGGAAACACACACTCATATACTACGGCCAGTTTAGTTGATCAACTCCCATATAGCGCATGTGTTTGGACTGTGGGGGAAACCGGAGCACCCGGAGGAAACCCACACCAACACGGGGAGAACATGCAAACTCCACACAGAAACACCAACTGACCCAGCTGGGACTCAAACCAGAGACCTTCTTGCTGTGAGGCGATTGTGCTACCCACTGCGCCCCCGTGCTGCCCAGTTTATGTTCATATAATTAATAATCACCTGTTTCTAAATGGTCAATCTGCAAAAGTGAGGAGGACGTATCCCCCCTGTACCCCCCGATTGCTACGCCCCTGCTGGAATAGTTGCTGGTTCATTCCGCTGTGTTAAATGAATGAATAAATGAACAATTAAATAACTAACAGTCCTTCTGTTGACATCAACTTAAGGGGGTTTCCATAGCAACTGTATATTAATATATTTAACTACGCTCCTCTTACCATCAGTTTGCTATGAGGGTATGATGTATGTCTGTGTATGAGTGTGTGTATCTGTGTATAAGTGTGTGTGTGTATGAGTGTGTGTATCTGTGTATAAGTGTGTCTGTGTATGAGTGTGTGTGTCATCAGTGTGTGGCTGCAGATGTGCTGAGTGCCCAGTTTCCATGGGAACATCTTCATCTGTGCAGAGTTCATTCAGTCCGATATGACACACACACACACACACACACACACACACACACACACACACACACACACACACACACACACACACACACACACACACACACACACACACACACACTTTATGGCAGAAAACTGAGCTGTTAAAACTGGCAGAGACTCAAAGTTTTGATTATTTAATCCTGTAGAGGAAATAAACTGACTCTTAATTCTTCATACCATTAGAAACGCAGCACGTCTGATGTATTCTATACAGTTTTCAGACATCACTGATCACATTCAGGCCTTGGTTTGCACTTCCAGACACGACTGCTAAACCTCATTACATGCAAAAGTCTGACTTATACAAATATTCCTCATTTCCAACACACAGAAGACAGAATATGTGAGGTTTAGATGTGATAAATGACAGCAGGATCAAATCTGGTAAACTGACCCAGTAATCAACTGACCCAGCCGAGACTCGAACCAGAGACCTTCTTGCTGTGAGGACACAGTGTTACACCACTGAGCCACCGTGTCACCTCAGACTCAAATATGCCCTTTAATTTTTTTTCCATTTGCTAACACATTTTATCAACATCCTTAACAAAATTCACAAAACCACACAGCCAAACGGCTAAACAGCTCATATATCCTGCAAAATGAAGCACTGCAACCCAAACTACACACAGCATTATCAACATCAAACTTCTGCATGAAATGGCACACACACACACACACACGCACGCACACGCACACGCACACACACACACACACACACTTCACTCATATTAGCAGATTTTTGCCTAACTACACTGTTGGGCGTAATGAAGAGCCCCCCCAACGTTAGAATGCTTTGCCGTAATACTAAAATATGCATCAGATTGTCCTCATGCACAGAAATATTTACACACACACACACACACACGCTGCTGCAGCATTTTTTTTTATATTTATTTTAATTATACAGTATATATAGGGCTAGGATTGTGGCGCAGTTGGTAACACGATCGCCTCACAGCAGGAAGGTCTCTGGTTTGAGTCTCAGCTGGGTCAGTTGGTGTTTC
>CAIGQS010000653.1:0-15035 GCA_903798195.1 Danio kyathit | reverse complement strand
AAACTTTGGAGAGTATCATGAAGCAGCTCTTCAATTAGGCCTTCAATGTGTGTGTGCGCGCTGCCCATCCCCCACTGCGGGCTTAATTGAAGGCCACGCCCACCCCTCCCCCACCGTGCCTGCAGCTCAGAGTCTGACTGAGTTCAAAAGTTCAGAAAATGGATCGGGAAAGATTAAACAGAAGAATTCAGCGACTGCAATCCCACCACAACAAATGTGAAGCATCTCCATTAAAGGTAAGACTTTATAAATTAATTTCACTCAGTTTAATCATTTATTACTCCAGTTCAGTGGTTGTGTAGGCAAAATCTGATGTTTTTAAGGGCTCTGTCTCCTATTAACTCATCTGGCACAACATGTTCATATCATTTTGCCTTAAATATCAGTCAAGACTTAATCAGTATGACTCTATAACATTTTTTATATTCATATTTATATTCATTCATATTTATATTCATTTTGAATAGGGATTTCTTGTGGTAATTTTAATGTTAGTTTAATGTAGCAGTAGGCCAATATATTCATTGGTAAATTAACATCCAGTAAAGGTTTATATATATCTGTAAGTGTGCTGTCTCTCTAATTTAAGTGCTTGGCCTGTTTTTTGGGCCTGCTGTTTAGAGAGGGGGAGGGGGAGGGGTGCGGTGGCGCCTCTGGAACTCCAGAGCACTGTGTGTGTGTGTGTGTAGTTCAGGGAGGGGGAGAATATAACTATACACCTGCATGCCATATTACACTGCTTTATCTTTAAAATCAAAAGCTTTTTCATGTAGATTACTGATAATGAAACATAAAATGCTGTAAAACATGATCAGTAGTACTGTATAGCTTGCTAATTGTAGTCTGTGGCTAGATTTAATAAATGTATATTATTACTAATATATAAAATATATACTTTTTCAATCTTCTCTTTGGTAAACGGGTACTGGGAGAGCAAGGACGTGCACCATGGAAGCAGAGAACTGCACCATAGAAGCAAAGTCAGCAGAGGTATGCACCTTTACACAATCTTTCAGTAGTCTTTAGTATTTAAGGTGTAATAAGAGGCAATTTTCTAAATAAATAATTAAAAGTGATAACATAATACAAATAAACTTAAATATTTGAAATCATTATAAAAATGAGGGATTTTTTAAAACCAATGTGAGTCTGATTTAAAATTCCTTTAATATATTAATTTATTTCAGCATTTAAATATTTATTCGTGTAAAAAACATAAATAAATATATGTATAAATTAATAAATAATTAATAAATAATTCATATTCATCTTCAGTTATTTATATTTATTCATGTATTTTCAATTGTATTATGTATATCATTCTTTCTTTATTCATTTATTTCCACATTTATGTATTTATTCATTTATTTGTGACACTCTGAAAACCTGCCTAAAGTCTCTTTTTGTGATTTGCTGTTTTTGGTATAAAATCATTCTACACATTGTAAAGAATATTCTATGAAAATATAACCTTGCTTTTAGTTACTTCAGACTCAGAAATCTTTTTGAGAAATTCCAATTTAAAGAAAAGCTTATATTTAAAACTGCAACACAACTGAACAATAATTATCCTGACTATGTGTCATATACAGGATTAAAGCTGAGATTCTCCCATTATGGCAAAATTCTTAAAGTTTTGTAAAACAGATCAAACTGTTTTGATGTGTAGGTCCAAGGAGCATAAATAAACTGTTGGGCATGGTAAAGCAGCTTTACTTGTACAATCAAATATCAGAAGAAATTGTTAAGAATTATATAAAAGTAATAAAAAATGTAAATGATAAATATGTAAAATATCAAATCCCAACCTTTTTCTGGGTTGATCTAATTATGAAATGGTAGTTGATGATAGTCATAGTGTGCTGTAGCATTTATAAACAAAGAGTTGTGCTAAATACGTACAGTATCGGCATATAGATAGATTAGATTAGTTTAAACTTTATTGTCATCACACATGTACAAGTACAAAGCAACGAAATGCATATAATTGGTAGACCAAAACATTTTTAGTCTGTTATTCACTGCAACAAACAGAAATTGTACACTTGTTATAAAGGCTAGCTATTAATTACAATTTTGAACACGTATGGAAAAATATACTCTAATGAACATGTTAATAAAATGTGGTAATATTTATTGTATGTTGTCAATTGTTAACATTAATGTACAGTGCTTTGTAAAAGTATTCATACTTAATTTTTCCCCAAACATTTTATGTTGCAGGCTTATGCTGAACTACTTTAAAAGACTATTGATAGGGATGCACCGATACCACTTTTTTACAAACCGATACGAGTACGAGTATTTTAATTTGTGTACTCGCCGATACCGAGTACCGATACCGATACTTCATAGATTTGGTTTCAATTAAGTTTATTTGTTCGTTTTTTGTTGTTGTTGTTGTTGTTGTTTTTTTTTGCCTGTAGCAAGGATGAACACAAAAATCTTTAACAGGAGGCTGTTCCAAGCCAAAAATATACACATTGTTGATAACCCTGCGAACCCAGACCTTATCTATTACAGATTAAGCATGGACATTTAAAGGATGAGTTATCCTTGCGCTTACATGTGTGCACAACTTCACACATTACACAAGGTGTGTGCAGTGTACGTTACCTTATAGAGTCACTGTCATTGCATATTGGGGGACGCATAAAACCCTGTTTGCGCAATTCTTTCATATCAGGAGTCCTGCCTTTGATCCGCGGTCAATTAATCAAAAAGTACTAGATGTTATGGGTGGGTTGCGGTTAATAGCCATAAATACGAAAGCGCATACTCTCATTTTAAAAATCACGCGACCATCATCTCACAATCTTTATTAATAAATATCTTATTTTTTATTAAAACAAAAGTGATTTAGCAATGCCGAGCCATTGACAAGCCAACTGCAGAAAAACAAAGCAACCATCGCGGCAACTGCAGTGAGCACTTTTTCCGAAGTTCAGCTGTTCTTTTTTGCACTTGATTATTATGCGTTTAATGTTAAAAATCTATAATAAATAGGCCTACAAGAGTGTATCCTGTGTTGTGTGTGTGCGTCTTCACTGAATCCTCTCTCTTCCAAAACCGAAAGTTTGCTTATGTCAGGCAATATTTCGGCTTTTAATCGAATGAAAAGTTAATTTAGATAAGCCAATATTTAAAAATTGCAGTAAAGTAACTGGGTCGTGCGGCCACACATCGAATCTGAGGTCTGATCTCATCTCTCTCTCTCGCTGTCATCCAGACATTGATGTGGAGACGCTGCACAAGTCAAGCCGCAAAACGGAGGCTGGTACCAGTTTACAGAATAGCTGAAGCCTTTGCGAAATCTGTCAATATACAGCACTGAAATTAACAGGCATAAATGTCTTTGAGCCAAAAAGTCTGTCTGTAGGATATCTGACGCAATCAGAGCCGATGGTATGTAGAATTTGTGTAGCCTAATAATTATATTAATTCTAATAAATGAAAACCAAAATCAACAATTCATTGCATTTTTCGTTTGATAAAAAATATATGGAAACGAAAAAAAATAAAGGGTGGCTAGTTTGTATTAATGTGTTTTTTAATATGAATAAAAATATGCTTAGCCTATTTAAGCTTAACGGTTTATATGCGCTGCCAATAGGCAAGCCATTCAAAAATACTATTTTACTGTGTACTGGGTTATAATGTATATTTTACTATAAAACTAATGTAGCATGTCTCGCTGTCATTTAAAACATGCAATTCATAACACACCAGAGCTGTAGGCCTGTGTATGCAGTGTGTAAACGTACGGGTCAATAGTCATACTGCGCACCCAGGTCCGGCGCGTCCATAGAGGCGACCTAGGCGGCCGCCTAGGGCAAGCATAATAGTGAGGGCGGCAAACGCACCCCCAACGTACTGACTTTCATCCGCAACATCAACACAGCCCCCCTGCCCACCCCCCAAAAAATATATATACGAGCCCCGTGAAGTTTAGCACTTGTCCTCTTGCCAGTGTATGCTGCTGTCTGTGTAGTGTGTATAGTGCTGCAGTGCGTGTCAACTGCTGCTGGTGAGAGAGAGAAAGCGCGGGTGACAGCCGGTATTGATTTAACCCAAGCAAGATCATATCGTTATAAATACTCCATTAACGATACTTATCAAAATATTTATACATTTACATGGTGTTTATTGAGATTGTGTGGATCTGCATAGGCTGTCTGATCTTACAGAAGCTGTAAACTGACACGCGCGCAGTGACCGCAGTGATGTTTAAACTCAGGTGCTTTTATTTAGACTGTAGTCTTTAGATTTTTTTACAAAATGTTCCATTTCTTAAAATTTATTTCATTTTTTTATTTATAGTTTATATATAAAATGAGTGCTAGCTTGTTTGAGTGCTTAGCTGTGATCATTATGCAAGGATCAATATTTCATATTCGGTTTATTCTTCAGGAGCCTATAGATTCGTTAATATGTATTTTATAAACTGATTGTTTATAAGGACTAAGCTGTTAATATTTAATACATTAGGCTAATTAATACATTAAGACACTGAAGTCAGGTAGGACAACAATTACATTCATAGTGAGTTACTGTTGAGTGGTATCGGTGCGTGGTATCGGCCTTTCATGTCCGATACGAGTACGAGTATTTTAAACCAAGTATCGACCCGATACTGGTATCGGTATCGGTGCATCGCTAAGTATTGAAAAAAACCAAACAGACCAAATAGAAATTTGTTGAATTTACAGTGTTAACTGTACTGTGCATTAACAATGCACATTTTATTGTTATAATGCAGTAGTAAATGTTAATGGATAAAAATATTTTAAGATACATTTCCTAAATAATTTACCACATCCCACACGATCAAGATGTTCACGTCTTTCCTCATGCAGTCCAACAGATATTAAGGTTTTAGAAAAACATTACAGAATTTTCTACATACAGTGGACTTAAATGAGTGCTCAGTGGATTGTGGGCTAAACAAATTTCAGAAAAAAGATTCAGAGAGCTCTAAATGATCCCAAAAAGAAGCCATCACAACATTAGTCAATTTCTGGGAATAAAATATAAAGTATATATATGCGCATTGGGCACTTAAAATAAAGATATACAATTTTATTTTAACACATGGGAGAGTTCTGTTAGGGTTTTGATAAAAGAAGTCCTATAAATTAAAAATAGCTGGCTCTGTTTTAAAATATTATAAATCATATAACAGATTAATTCATGGAAAAGCATTTCAAAATAAATGCAGGTGTTTGCACATTTAAAATAAAAAGAACAGTTAACTTTGACAGGAAAAAACCTAAACCTGCACTTGGCCTAATGTTTATCTCTTCACTCACGTTGTGTTGTAGGCTAATACTGATACACTGACAATCAATGAGCCATTTTTATATAATAGTAATATTTTGCATTTCAATCTTTTTAATTTTTAAATTTGAAAAATGTCTGTGTGTTTTGCAGGTCCTTGTGAATGTAATAAGCAAAGTGTATTATGAACATGCGGTTTAAAGACCAAACGTTTTACCAGTGACTTTAGGACACGTTTGAGATCAATTTTTTTTTATTTCTGTCTATTTCTAGTTCCTCAAAATTATTGTGGTGCAGGAACAAAACTGCATTGGCTGAAATTGTGTCTATGATTTTGTATTTTTAATTACTATTAAATAAGGATGCTCATTTCGTCTTATTTTACCAACTGACAACCGCAGCTCGTTAACCGAATATAACCGTTAACAGATTAATTTAAAATATTAATTAAATTTTAAAAAATTATTGACGTGTCTAAAATAATGTCTGACAGCATTAAATATTGCATTTTAAAATATTGATTTATTTTAACATGTGAACAGCAGCAAACAGAACATAACAACAGAAACATCTTCACACACCTGCAGTGTTTCAGCAGCATAGAAAAACAGAATAAACTAAAATAAAAAGAATAAAATAAATAAGCATGCCCTAGATATTTTTCACTTAAATTACAAATTTAGATTACAAAATGAAAACCCTAAATCCTTTTAGAACCGGCATAGGCTGTTTTTTCCAATCATGTTTTTCTTCCGTCAAATAAAAATATCAGGCTACCTCAAAATCGATTGCTTCACGGAAAATATGCATTTAATAATGATTCACTGTTATTATTATATCACAAACCCCCTTTTCAACATTTTAATAGAAGTCATTAGTTTAAAGATTGTCATAAGATTGTCATGAGTCATGACTAGGCCACACGGAATCTGCGCGTGCAGAATTCCGCATATTTTCCGCAGAATTCCGCAGATTTTTAGGCCATCATAAATTCTGTTATTTACTTGAGTAAATGTGTGTAAATCTGAATTTATTCAGTTTTTAAATGACACATATTTCACATTTTAAGGTTTTAGTTATGAGACTCCAAAATAATTCCGCAGAAATCCGCAGATTTTTACCAAAATTCTCCGCAGAAGTTGCAAAAAACCGTCCGCAGATTCCGTCTGGCCCTAGTCATGACCTATTTCCTTCCGTCTCACTCGGCGGTTCATGTGTGCGCCCTGCGTGTGATCCTTACGGCTCATATGTTGACTTTTTGTAAAGTATAGGCTACTATAGCATATAACAATTCTGTTGTTTACACATGATATTGCATACATTGGCATACATATTTTATAAGGTATAAAATGAAAGCCTCAGTTTGGTGCAGAGTTATCATTATACAAAAAATCAAGAAAATCTTTGGATTTGTTTGATTCGTGGATTATGTAGGCTATTTTAAAAATTGATATTATATAAGAACTATTAATAACTAATTTTCCAATAAAAGGTCGATAAAAGCGATAAAAGGTTCGGTTGTTGGTTGTACACTAAATCATCAATAGCCTGTTGAGTTTATGACGCTGCTTCAGGCAGCACAGAGGCCATCAAAAAGCACGTTCGCTGTGATCGGTCCCTTATGCAGCAAACTTTAAAAATATATAAATAATATTTTTAATCGTTTAACTGATACCATTAATCAGTTACAAACGCACCCTTTCGTTTAAAGGTTAATTGGTTGTTTTGAGTATCCCTACTATAAAACTTTTTTGGTATTGGGATGTTAGCACGTCTTCAAAATGATGGTAAATTGTCTCTTTAAATGATTTAATGATAAGTATGGCATTTTACTTACAGCTTGATATAAACGAAGAGTCAGATTTAGAAGTCTCGAGCTTGACAGAGCTATACAATTTTATGGGGCTATACAATCTGCTTCAATCTACTTTAGCTTGCAATAGAAATATACTTTTACGTAGGTTAAGTGTATTACACCTTGCTCTCTTAACCAAAGGTAGTTACATCAATTAAGTGAAGCTGCAGAGGTAAGCATAGAGCTGCGGAGGTGAGCGTAAAGCTGCGGAGGTGAGCGTGCAGCTGCAGAGGTGAGCGTGGAGCTGCGAAGGTGAGCGTGGAGCTGTGAAGGTGAGTGTGGAGCTGCGAAGGTGAGTGTGGAGCTGCAGAGGTGAGGAGGGCCCAGGAGTGTGGAGCTGCGGAGGCCCTGGAGAGAGGAGCCGCGGGTGCCCTGGAGCGTGGAGCCAGGATGCCCTGGAGGGGCTAAAGAATAGAGCCAGGAGCATGGAGCTGCGGAGATGAGCCCTGTAGCTGTGGAGGTGAGCCTGGAGCGTGAAGCTGCGGAGGGTGAGCGTGTGAGCTGGGGTGAAGATTAGAGTGAAGCAGTGGAGGTGAGCCTGGAGCTGTGGAGGTGAGCGTGGCGCTACGGAGGGGAGTGTGGAGCTGCGGAGGTCAGCGTGAAGCAGTGGAGGTGAGCATGGAGCTGTGGAGGTGAGGAGGTCCTGGAGAGTGGAGCCATGGAGGCCCTGCAGCGTGGTGCTGAGGAAGGCCTGGAGGTTGCGTCATGGAGGTTGTGGAGTCAGAGAGGACCTGGAGAGTGTAGCTGAAGAGGCCCTGAAGCGTGGAGCCGAGGAAGGCCTGCAAAGTGCAGCCACGGAAGCTGTAGGAGTCTGGGAGGACCTGGAGAGTGACTCTGAAAGGCCTGGACCGTGGAGCCAAGGAAGGCCTAGAGAGTGGCAGCCACAGATGCTGTGGAGTCGGGGAGGACCTGGTGGAGTGGAGCTGAAGAGGCCCTGGAGCGTGGAGCCAAGGAAGGCCTGGAGAGTGCAGCCATGGAGGCCGTTAGAGCCAGGAGGGCCTGGAGAGTGGAGCTGAGGAGGGCCCTGGAGAGTGGAGCTGCGGAAAACGTGGAGCCAAGGAAGCCCTGGAGAGTGGAGCTGCGATGGATCTTGGGCCATGGAGCTACGGTAGATCTAGGGGCCCTGATTCAGCAGGCACTGGTGGGTCAGAAAACCCCAGTAGGCCAGGAGGCTCTGGGTCAAGAGGGACTGGTGGATCGGACAACCCCAGTGGGTCAGTGAGGCACTGGTGGGGCTCAGGCAGCACTAAAAGGGCACTGGCGGCTCTAGGAAATCACAGTTCTGATGGAGGCTCTGGCCATTTGTGGAATAAAGGAAGATCTGGCACCAGTCAATTGGGGAATTCAGGAGGATCTGGCGCCCACCATTCAGGGGATTCAAGAAGATCTGGCGCCCACTTCGAGGACTCATGAAGGAAATCTGGCGCCTGCTATTCAGGGAATTCAGGATTTGGCGCCCACCATTAGGGCATTCAAGAGGATTTGATTCAGTTCATCTATATTTCTATAGCGCTTTTACAATGTAGATTGTGGTGAAAGCAGCTTAACATAGAAGTTCTAGTACATTGAAACTGCTTCAGTCCAGTTTTCAGAGATGGCAGTTCAGTTTAGTGTGGTTTAAATTTCACTGCTGAAAGTCCAAACACTGAAGAGCAAATCCATCGATGTGCAGCTCCACAAGTCCCAAACCAAGCAAGCCAGTGGCGACAGTGGAGGAACAAACTTCACCAATTGACCAAAGTGAAGGAATAAAACATAGAGGGAAATTAGGCTCAGTTGGGCATGATGGTTTCTCCACTGGCCAAACTTCTTGTGCAGAGCTGCAGTCTAGGTGTTGGTGGCGGGAGAACGCTGGACGTCCATCGAGGGAGAAAGCTGCAGGTGTGAGTAGCTCAGGAGTTGAGTAGGTACAGGCTGGCCCACAGGATCAATGCAGAGACCTCATCTGTCACTGAGTGTCTTTCAGGGATAAGTCTCACGCTCCCACTCTCCAGGACCACCACAGCATCTGCTCCGGATACAGCGGGTCTAGGATTATGGAGACCCTTGGGATAAGGAGAATCTGGAGGTGGGTTGATGGCAGCTCTGCAGTAATAGCTCTGGCAACTCAGGATGGTGGCGGCTATTCTTGTAGCTCAGTCGATGACACTGCAGTGACAAAATCTTGACAGGAACCATGACAAGAAAAGACAGGAAGCCATCTTGTAAGCAGATTGGCAATGACCATTGTGTGAGCTTGGCGCCTTGGCTGCGGCCACAGTGTGAGCTGGGTAAACTGAAGGCGGCCATCTTGTGACCTGAAAAACTTGCAGTGGCCATCTTGTGTTTGGGTGGACTTGCGGCAGCCATTTTATGCTTGGGTGCACTGGTGGCAGCCATTTTGTGAATTGGCTGCGGCCTAGGCTGACAAACAGGAGACAGGCGTAAAGGGGATACCAGCATTATTGTATTGGTGGAATGAGCAGCAAGCCCTGTTGCCAGCGGGGGGCCAGTTTTACCCCCAAAAAAACATTTATGGGTTTCCTCCACCTTGCCCACAGTGAAGGGGGGAGCCAATGGAGGAGCAGTGCAAAGTCCAAGAAACTCCATGAATGTCCCTCGAGAATTAACGTGGGAAAGTATAACTTTTAGCGGTTCATTAGTGGCAGAAGTGAAAAATAAGTACAATAGTACATAGTCTGGCAAAGTTGTGCTGTTTGCAATGTCCAAAAAAACCTTGAATGCGGTTCTCGAGGGAATCCTTACTTTGTTGCAGACGGACTAATAATACTGCTGGATCCATTTGTGGCTGAGTCTTCTGTAATGATTGGATGTGGTGACAATGGTTGGATCCAAATGCAGCTTTATTTAGACTCATCATACAGGCAAGGTTCAACACAGGTATAGAAACGGGAGCATGCAGGTAACCCAAATTGGTTAACAGGCGAATGGTTGAGGTAGGCAGCCAAACAAATATGGGTCAAAATACAGACAATACAAAGAAAAGCTTACTTGATGCTCACTACAGGGAAACAAGACTCAGCATGGATGTGTGTATGTTTGTAAGTGGAGTGTTTCTAGTCCATGTAATGAGTTCTGATCACTTCAGCTGTTTGTGAGTGTAATCAGGAGGAGATGATGGAAAATGTAGTTCAGTACAACTGCAGATGTTATTTTGGTTGAAGTGTTCTCCAGCTATCTGCAAGAGCTAGATCGCTAGTTGATCATCATAACACTATATTGTTTTTAATTTTTACAGGTGAAAGTCCTGCATTCTCCTGTCACGAGAGACAAAAGAAAGAGATGAAGACAAAGAGAAAATGAGAGTTGGATAAGGTATGATTTAAAACTTTCTTTCAAACTTGTCTTAAACGGTTTGGTACTGCTGTTTGTATTGTAGTAGATTTGAGATGTCTACACCGTCATTCTTTTTCACTTGGCAATCAATAATGACTCAGACACCATGAATTTAATGAAAAGTACAGCTTTACTGAAATTTATCACAGGATTTTACAGGAGTGATGTTGATACTTAAGATTAATTTTTTTAAATCTTTGCAACTAGCAACTGATGAATTTAATATTTATTAGAGCAATTATTGTATTATAAATCGGGTATTTTTGTTTTGCTGCTAAAAATTGCTTTAAATAGATAAATTCATTCATTATAGGCCATGGAAATTCAGCTTTGTAGTCAGTGTATGCATGTCCGGTATCTCATTTCCAGGATGCGATAAATTTATGAAGATTTTATAACAGTATACAGTATTATTACTGTATTAAATTCCATAGAAATTTTTTTAAAATCCGTAATAAAACTGGTTTAAAAAAAGAACCAACATCAGTGTTTACCTCATAGAAACAACTTAAATTATTTTAAATAACAAAAAGTACCTCAAACATGAGCTCAAATAAATGGATGCACATGAAGCTTTGACTGTGGGCTGATGATCCAGCACTGCTGCATGGCACAAAGAGATCAGACATTAATTGTTTAATTAAATATGCTACAAATATATACTTTCCAAAATTATATAATTATTTTGTTCTACAATAGTCCTGCTGTAAGACACAATGATAGGCCTGTCACGATAAGGAATTCTTGTTGAGTGATATATTGTCACAGAAATTGTAGTGATAAGCAATATTATTGTCATTTTGAGATCATTTTATGCCACTGATTATATAATGACTATATAACAGCATAATAATGCAAATAGCCATAAACACTTTAAAATACTTATCATCCTTAAGGTGATTTAGCTTCTAATTTAATGTTAAAGAGGTAAACGTCCTATTATATTACTATTAAATTTCCTATTAGGTAAATCTCCAATTAAACTTTGACATCAGTGAGGTGATGGTAGAACAAAAATGTCATTGTAAAATGGCCTTTAACGTTATTTGTGATTTGGTAAACTGCTGTGGCAAAAATGTTGTTGCTGTCATCTACAAGTATTGGACGATAAGTCGATATATTGATTATTATGGCGGCCTACACAATAACGATGGTGATCTGAAGTTTCCCACTTTATTTGCAGCTTTCTTGCAGTGTAATCGTAATACTGAACTCTGAAAATTGGCAAATGTACAAAGAACATCTAATTTAAGTAAGCATTACTGACACACACTAACTTGTCTATTTTCTGAACAAGCCAACCGGTCCGCTAATTTAACGAGGTGGACGTTTATAAGCAGCAGGTTCATTTGCACTGTGTGGCAGACAGCATCCATCATCAGCTTACAATCTAAATTATCCTTTCACACTACAACTTTTAAAAATTATTATATTTGATTATATGTGAGACATGTTAAACTACGCTGAAATTAGTTTTAAACTTTTTTTAACATCCTGTCCTTCACCTGGTGGTTTTTAATTAATGTTGAAGATGGAAATGAGCAGTGAACTTATCTTTATCTCCCTGAATGGGCGTCATTAAATTGAGCATGTTAGACATGTTCCTGTGTTTCTCTGCCACTTTGTGTCCTCGTGTCTCACACAGAGTAAATCTTTCACCAGACGGCCCTCGTCTTGGTTCAGGACAATAAAAAAGTTCCTCCAAAAAATCTTTGGATAAATTGTCAGTCGTCCTCCTTTCGTTAGGCTTCTTCTTCACATGGGTTTGTTTGCATTAGTGTGCTCGGCTCTTTTACGCAGTTAATGTAATAGCGGTACATGTCTAAGTCAGGGAACAGTCCAGGAATTTGATATTTGGCCGAGAGTGGTGACCTTATATCATGATTCAGTGTACTGTACGATACTGAACTCTAGGATCATGATTTATATGCTAAAAGGTCAAAGCAAATTTGATTTCCAGTATCATTACCCCTTTAATTTATTAATTGATTAGCTCTGATACATAGTTAACATCTTTGGGATAAAAGTTTAAGGATAAAATTGAGTCGAGCAAAAGCAGTTTTAAAAAAGCTAGATTTAGGTCTGTTTTTATGGTTATGCAATTAATTTTGTCTTCCTTGTCAGTTGTAGAGACCACCACGATAACCAAACCAGCGTGGAGTGATGAAGAGAGAAGGGCGGTCAGTAAACATCTCAGTAGCTTCATATCAGAGCACTCCAGGTAAAGCCACCTGCATAAGTTGAAGAAAATGCCCTCAGAGAGCGATCATGGAGGAACATTACACACTGTCTACAACACTATCGTTACCCTCAAACGGAGATCTGCTTGGAGAATGCTTCAGTTTTAAAAGGATTAGTTTACATCCAGTAACATGGTGTATAGATAATGCACTCACCCCTTGCCCTCTCTGATGTTCATGTTTTTCTTTTAGGGGTGTCAAAATTAATTGTTTCTTTGGTGCACTGCGATGACAATTTGGTATCGGTTCAGTAATAATCCTAACCGGTTATTATGTACTGACGTCATTTATCACATATGCGTTATATGGTGGTAGCTTACTAAGGCGAGGGAGGTGAGCGCGAGTAATTAAAACACTCCAACTATTTAAAAAGCAGATAACTGCACAATTCACTGCTTGTGTATTTGCTGGACAGTCTTTCACTGACAGGGAATTACATCAGAACCCAGCTAGGAAAAAAGGAAAGCTGTAAACTCTCTCTCTCACTTTCTGTGGCCCCTTTGACCTGCTGGTGTATTCGTGAGGTAACGTTTATCTCCAGGGTGTCCGCGGGGTCTTATAAAGTATTAAAAGTTGATAAATCAATTATGAGAAAATTAAGGCCCTTAAAAGGTATTAAAAATTCCTAATCTCGTTTTTACGAGGTCTTAAATTTTGTTTGTGTTGTCCAAAGTGTTTG
Source organism: Danio kyathit (assembly GCA_903798195.1). NCBI lineage: Eukaryota > Metazoa > Chordata > Actinopteri > Cypriniformes > Danionidae > Danio > Danio kyathit. The sequence goes on along the minus strand of CAIGQS010000653.1, from coordinate 1,648 downwards.
ACTCCAAAAAAGCATAAATATATTTATTTTCCTCGATTGGTTCGGGCCGGGTGCGTCCGACCAAGCTCCTCTGTCTGGATGATGTCAAGTAATTTCTGACAAACGCTGGAAGGTGATGTGACGCTCTCCACATGTAGCGAAACCATAGAGCAGGGCTATTTAATTGGCGGCCTGCGAGGCAGTTTGTTCCGGCCCTCCAAATAGTGTGACCAAGACATCAGAAATACATTTAGTTCAGTCAAAAAGCGGCCGCTATAGTGAAGTGACGTGCGTCTGTTCAATACAGCACGAGCTGCAGTTGAAGGCTGCGCAGAGCCTGAGTCACCTGACATTAATCGAGTGAGTGGCGCAAGCAGCCGAAAACATTTAGATACTTCAGCTTAAAGGCTTCTCAACGCCGCAATTCTGTTGCACAGAACGAAACTGCTGCAACTAAACAAAGTTATGCCACCTGTGTGCTAGTTTAAAGTTCCGAGCTTATACACCAAGGCTAATACGCACGCACACTGGTTTACCTATAGCAGCATGCCATTCACATATCACGTCTTTTCCGCGCGCAAGTTCGTTATTTCCAATGTAATATATGCCAATATGCATGCGCAAGCAGAGCGATGCGCTCGCGCCTTCCAGACGCACTCAGTAGAAAACATTTGATTGAAATTGATTTAAATTCAAAATTGTAATATCTACATCAGTATAAAACCTATGACTGGTGGATAAACATATTCTGTAATTGTGTACATGGGTCTCCACTAGGGATAGGCGATATGGCCTAAAATCCATATTGCGATATACATTGCAGTCTCTTGCGATAACGATATATATTGCGATATATAAATTATAATAGAACCATTTCAGAACAGGTTACAGAGACCCTTAGGAAAGCCAAACTGCTATTTTTTTTTAAGAAATAAAGAAACGTTGCATGTCGTTTTGAGAACATTTATTGTGCAAAAGCAAAACTGTAATTAAACAACACAATGTTGCAGATAAATAAACTAAATGTAGTGCCTTTTAGAAAGAAAGACTTTTCTTTTAAGTCTGGTTCCTAAATGCCAAGTTGCAGAGAACAAAAAAACTGGTGTCTTTTTAGTTAAGGAACTTAAACTGTACTGAAATTACTTCCAGTATTAGTCAAATAAAATTGTGTATTGCAGATACTTTAAATAAAAACATATTTCTAACCTGCAGCCTAAGGTAACACATTTGATTTTAAACATTTCGTTCTCCTAATGAAATTAAAACTGGTGTCTTGATCTGCTCTCTCTCTCTGTCTGCTGTAGTGTTGGTGCTGCTGAGAGATTGAGACGCACCAGACAAAGTTTGCTTATAAAGTAATGCAAAAATGAATACAATTAATATTGTATTCTCTGACATGTCCGGGGAAAAGAGAATGTATTGTTACCCCAAATAATGAGCTGGATCAGTCTATTTAGTCTTCGCGCTCTTCTCAAAGCTGCTACCAAAGTCAGGACAACAGTTCTGTATCCAGCGCGTCTCTGTGGGTCTGCATGCAGAGCATGTGAGTCTGTGGCAGAGTGTTCTCAGTTTCTCGCGAACACAGAACCGGCCGCCCCAATAAATATCGGGCCCAGGTAAAATCTGTGTGGGAAGCGCTGTGTGGGAATCTGTGTGACAAGCCACGATA
>CAIGQS010000652.1:0-15258 GCA_903798195.1 Danio kyathit | reverse complement strand
GTTACAGCACTTTGCCTTTATTATTATTATTATTATTATTATTATTATTATTATTATTATTATTCCCAATACTAGGTTGCAGCTGGAAGGGCATCTGCTGCATATGCTGGAATAGTTGGTGGTCTATTTTTCTGTGGTGACCTCTGAAATAGAGACTAAGCTGAAGGAAAATGAATGAAAGAATGAATGAATGAATTATTTTTACTATTATACAAGATTATTAGACATAATGTTAATATACATTACTCATAACATTCAACTGTTCCTTTTTTCTACAGTATAGCTGATTTACTGATTTCATGAAACACGGCTCAGTTCTGATCTAATTTAGAATTTTTCTTTTTGTTTTTGAAATATTTATCTTCAGGCTGGACTTACATCAGGTATGAATCCAATCTCGTTGAGGTGGTTGCTGAGCTCGGGGTCGTGAAATGCAATCATCTGAGAGAAGACGGTCAGATATTCTGCAGGAGGGAAGAATAAGAGCATTTGTAGACTTTGGCCACGTTATACCCACGGCGGGACAAACACTTTGCTCAAAGCTCAGTCAGAAAGCAAAAAAACAAAGCACTTCTGCTGCTGAAGTGCCGACAGCTGAGCTAGCAGAACTCGACAACAAACATGAACCAAATGTCAAGCTCCAAGCTAAGTGTTGATGACTGTAACTTAAAAAAAAAAGGCTGCAACACAATTTAACAAGCACTCTAAAAAATGCCCTTTGTTTTTTAGTTCTGTGTTCGAATTCAGAGTTTTTGGTTAGAAATATTTCAGTTCTTTGCTAAGATTTACAACTGTGTTGTACTCCCGGACCCAATGATGGCAATTTTTGGTTTTTGGATTTTCTGGAGAAGCTCAGCCGAACTTGTACGGTTACTTGTTCAGTATGGCATGATCATAGCTAAGAAATGTATCCATTGTTTCAAGAAGAAAAAGGTTAGGCCTCTGACTTAACTACACTTTAAATTTGGAAAGAATTAGATATACTAACTACAAATTTGGCAAATTGTGAGATCCAGTCTTTTTGTTTCTAAAACAACATACAGACTAATAATGTTTAATTTCTAAATATTTTTAAGCTTTTTCTCTGCCTTTACATCCATTGCAGTGTCTTTTTGTAGGTAATATTTACTCACTTTATTAGGTACACCTTACTAGTACCGGGTTGGACCCCCTTTTGCTTTCAGAACCGCCTTAATCCTTTGTGGAATAGATTCAACAAGGTACCGGAATTATCCCTCAGAGATTTTGGTCCATATTGACATGATAACATTACGCAGTTGCTGCAGATTTGTCGGCTGCACATCCATGATGTCTCCTATTTCACCACATCCCAAAGGTGCTCTATTGGATTGAGAATTGGTGATTGTGGAGGCCATTTGAGTACAGTGAACTCATTGTCATGTTCAAGAAACCAGTCTAAGATGATTCGTGCTTTATGACATGGTGCGTTATCCTGCTGGAAGTAGCCATCAGAAGATGGGCACACTGTGGTCATAAAGGGATGGACATGGTCAGCCACAATACTCAGGTAGGCTGTGGCGTTGACACGATTCTCAATTGGTACTAATGGGCCCAAAGTGTGCCAAGAAAATATCCCCCATATCATTACACCACCACCACCACCACCAGCTTGAACCGTTGATACAAGGCAGGATGGATCCATGCTTTCCTGCTGTTAATTCTGACCCGACCATCCGAATGTTGCAGCAGAAATTGAGACTCATCATACCAGGCAACTTTTTTCTAATATTCTACTGTCCAATTTTGGTGAGCCTGTGTGAATTGTAGCCTCAGTTTCCTGTTCTTAGCTGACAGGAGTTGTAAACTCACCGGCCCCTTTATTAGGTAAACTTGTTTAATTGCTTGTTAACGCAAATGTCTAATCAGCCAATCACATGGCAGCAACTCAATGCATTTAGGCATGTAGACATGGTCAGGACAATCTGCTGCAGTTCAAACTGAGCATCAGAATGAGGAAGAAAGGTGATTTAAGTGACTTTAAAATTGGCATGGTCGTTGGACCAGACGGGCTGGTCTGAGTATTTCAGAAACTGCTGATCTACTGGGATTTTCACGCACAACAATCTCTAGGGTTTAAAGAGAATGGTCCGACAAAGAGAAAATATCCAGTGAGCGGAAGTTCTGTGGGGGCAAATGCTTGTTGATGTATATAAAAATATACAGGGAGGCTAATAATTCAGGAGGGCTAAAAATTCTGACTTCAACTCAGCATTTATAGAATGATTATAAATAATTATAAACAGACTAATAATTCATTATAAGCACGAGCCTCATAGAAAGTGTTACCGAAATGTTAAAGTATTTTAAATGATGACAATACTAACTATATTCATTTTTTTAACATGTGTGACAGTGAAAATGCAAAGTCACATCAAACAAATTTGGCATGTTTTAAAATGCTGATTATTATTTTTGCCAGTACTGAAACCTGCATACTCTTAATCCAGTGCTGTTTGATATATTCCTCATGGTGGGATGAAACGATAACCTTACCTTGTATTACATGCGAGTTGTCCTTCAGAAAGAAATTGTACAGATATTTGGGGATGAAGGCCGACATGCATGCGTACGCAAGAGCTGAGAGGAAAATACAATAAGACTGAGTCAGTTCAGCTTGAGGCATTAATATCAGGAAGAATGTGTGTATTAAAAAAAAGCTGAGCTCGGGGGCCAGAAGTCTTACCTTCGTTGTTGAAATTCAAATAAAGGAAAGGTGCGCAAAGCGAATCCAAGCCTGAAGCAAAAACATCAAATAACAGAGTCATCAACACACATACACAAGGGAAATAATAATAAAAACCTGTCAATACATTCACACATTGCGCAGGTCATATTTCATAATAAAAACTAAATAGGTGATAATAAACTGAATTAAAAACTGAGCATTATGTTGTCTTTTCTTTCATTTTGTTTGTTTATTTATTTAATAAGTAAATAAAATATATATTTTTAATTGTAATATTTATTGTTTGTGCTTACTTATTAATTTCTTTATTTAATAAGTAAATAAAATACATATATTTATTGTATTTTTATTCTTATTAAATTAATATGTATTTATTTATTTAATACGTAAATAAAACAGTATTCTTACTGTAATATTTCCTTTTTTTGTTTATTTATTAATTAATTTATTTCTTTATTTAATAAGTAAATAAAATATATATTTTATTGCAATACAAATTGTTTATTTATTATTTTATTTATTTAATAGTTAAATAAAAATAATATTCTTATTGTAATATTTATTTTTTGTGTTTAATTATTAATTAATTAATTTACTTGTTTAATAAGTAAATATAAACATATTAATTGTAGTTTTTATTATTATTTATTTAATTAATATTTATTTATTTATTCATTAAGTAAATAAAAATAATATTCTTATTGTAACATTAATTTATTTAATTTATTAAGTAAATAAAATATATATTTATTGTATTTTATTATTTTTATTTATTCATTTATTCATTCATTTATTTATGTATAATTCTATTTTATTTATCATTTTTGTGATAAAATTTTTTTTTTGCTTAATTCAGTGAATAAAATCAGCATACTTGACTATATATAGACATAACAGTACAATTACAATCACCACTGAGAACAATAACATCATTATAATGAGATCATTTTAAGAAGGAACGCTAAATAATTTTTTAGTGCATGCATATTAAAATGAGTTATTAAAATGAGTTATCATTTAAACATAACAGACAAGTGACGGACGGACGGACAAACAGATTTGCACTTTATTGTAGCATGGTTTGGCTGTTATTTATTTATTTATTTATTACTAATTTACGTGACTTTATTAAATCAGCATAATTGACTCCAATTATAGTCATGATGATGTAATTAGAATCACCAATGAGAACAATAACATACCATTACAATGAGATCTATCTGATTGGACAGGAGGGGTGCAGGGTTTATTACACAATTTGTATAAATAGCATTCTGAGAACTGATTTTCTGCAATTTAAAAAAATGGCTATTTAAACTGCAATATAGCTGGAATTATTGCCATTTATTTACTTCTGACACATTCCTTTGATTTGTGTTATTCAGGATAATTGACTGTAATTATAATAATGAGAATATAATTAGAAGCACCACTGAGAACAATGGAATGCAATATTAATTATAATTTAGGTTGGAATTTTTGCTTAATTGCGCTGATAATTGGCACCATTAAAAACACCTCATACATATTTTTTTTTACAAACTTGTGTGTGTGTGTGGGGGGGAGGCAAAATGATATTCTTAAACATGCAAACATCTCGGGGGACAAAAAGTTCCACATGATTTGCAGGAAAATGGAAAATGAATGAATGAATAAATAAATGAACAAATGAATTAAAGTACTAGGGCTGCACAGTATTGGGAAAAATGGACATTTCAATATTTTGTTTTCTGCTATTTATATTGCAATATGAATATAATTTCACATGGGATATTTTGATTTTAGTTTCAAAGATAATGAAGCAGCTTTAGCAAATGCCCAAAATAGTAAAATATTAAGTATTTATTATAGCAACAGAAAAACAAATGTTTTGGACAAAATTACGTTTTATTTAAAGTCGTTTATTATTTGTAAATATATAACCGAATGGGTCTTGATATAGATAGATAGATAGATAGATAGATAGATAGATAGATAGATAGATAGATAGATAGATAGATAGATAGATAGATAGATAGATAGATAGATAGATAGATAGATAGATAGATAGATAGATAGATAGATAGATAGAAATAACACTAGATAGATAGATAGATAGATAGATAGATAGATAGATAGATAGATAGATAGATAGATAGATAGATAGATAGATAGATAGATAGATAGATAGATAGATAGATAGATAGATAGATAGATAGATAGATAGAACAAAAGAACACTATAAAGATAGATAGATAGATAGATAGATAGATAGATAGATAGATAGATAGATAGACAGACAGACAGACAGACAGACAGACAGACAGACAGACAGACAGACAGACAGACAGACAGACAGACAGACAGACAGACAGACAGACAGACAGACAGACAAACAGACTAAAAGCAGTAAAACTAAGCTGTAAGTTTGGGTCAGGATGATGGTACACAGATTTTTGAGCAGTGTTGTTTTGCAATACCGCAGTGTAATGTTGCTTGGCTACGTTCTTGCTGAAAATTAGCAACAATTTTGACATCAAAATCTGAAATGTACATCATTTTGTATAAATGTATTAATATGATGTGAGGTCTAGTTGTTAGTGTGAAACTAAAACTGGTAGTAGTAACAGATATTTTTTACTTAAGTACATGTTTGAGGCTGTACTTCTTTACTTTTACTTGAGTACAAAAGTGTAGTCAGTACTTTAACTTTTACAAGAGTCATTTAAAACATGAGTGTCTGTACTTCTACTTGAGTAAAGGATGTGTGTATTTTTGCCATCTCTGATCGTACCAAACTGTAAACTCTTTTTCACTGATCTAAAAATGTTTTATGAATTCCTGACTTCAATACGGAGTAATCCAAAAGCTCTTAAGACATCTTAACTGCTGAAAAAAATACTTAATGTACATGCTTGAGTTCAATGTACTTCATTTGTGTTATGCATATTGTATTATGTATCCGCTGCGTACAACATATGCTGGAAAAGTTGGCGGATCATTCCGCTGTGGCAACCCCAGATTAATAAAGGGACTAAGCCAAAAAGAAAATGAATGAATGAATTCTGTATTAAGTATAACTCTGAATTCCCCTGTTTAACCAATAATAAAAAAAAAAACACTGAGTCTTTGGTGCCATCTAGTGGCAGGAAGGGTAAATCGTGCACAAAACACCACCCAAACCGAGCTCCATCACCTTGCCAGTACACCAGATCCGGATGAGACACAACCCAAGCCTTCAGCACCCGCCGAAACTTGACATGGCCCTGCGGCGACGACAGCAGCTCATCATACTGGTGACAGCGAGGAATATCCACTTCAATCTGTGTGAAAACACCATAACACAGGCTGGATGAACCATTAAAAACTCAATCAGCAGCCCTGAATGAACTCGGATCAGGAGGAGTGACACGTTTCCTTCATCGCTGTTTGAAATATTCAGCAGTGGACAGTCAAATCTTAACAAGGCGAAGACAAACAAACTGAATTATTCAACAGGACGATGAATTATTCAGCTTTTTATTAAACTCAATCAGTGGCAGGACTATTCAATAAGCACATAGAAGAGATTCACAGTTCATTACTCACCTGTCTGTCAGTGGGGATGGGCGTGTCCTTATCAATGGAGTCGTATTTTGATTGGATGTCGCCCTGTGGGAGCATATTAATGTGGATATTAGGTCATATTATGTGGCCTTAACTAATTACATGAACTTATTGTGTTCATATTGGATTACACAACATTTATGGTGCTACTAAAGTCAGATATGGGTAGGGACAAGTTTGGTGGAATAGGTAGGTTTAACGGTGGGTTAAGGTATAAGGGATGGGTGAACAGAGCAATTATGAATTTAATTATAAAAAATATTCATTCATTCATTCATTCATTTTCATTCAGATTAATTCTTGATTTATTAGGGCTCACAGAAAATATTGGTAGAGGTAATAAAAATATAGTAGACTGTAAAAACGTGTGTGTACATAATAAGTAACAAATTCTTACTTTAAATGTAAGGCAAGGCAAAGCAAGTTTATTTATATAGCACATTTCATACACAATGGTAATTTAACGTGGTTTACATAAACAAGAATCAAGAGAATAAAAACAACAAAGAATAAAAATATTAAAAACTGATTAAAATGTGTTAAAACAGGTTAGATACAGTTGAAACCAAAAGTTTACATACACTCTAAAAAAAGGAACATAACCATTTTTTTTTTTAAAATGTCTGATGGTAAATCATACTAAACGTTTACTATTTTAGGTCTGTTAGGATTACCTAAATGATTTACATTTGCTAAATGCCAGAATAATGAGAGAATTTTTTTTTTTTGAGAATGTTTTTATTAATTTCTAGACAGTCAAAAGTTTTCATACTTTTCCTTGGTATTTTTTTAAGCTTTGCTTTTAAATTGTATAACTTTGGTCAAATGTTTTGGATATTCTTCCACAAGCTTCTCACAATAGTTTGCAGGAATTTTGACCCATTCCTCCTGACAGAATTGGTGTAACTGAGTCAGATTTGTTGTCTTGCTCGCACAAGCTTTTTCAACTCTGCCCACAAATTTTCTATAGGATTGAGCTCAGGGCTTTGTGATGGCCACTCCAAAACATTTACTCTGTTTTCCTTAAAGCACATTTTAACTAATTTGGCAGTATGCAGTATGCAGTATGTAATCTGGCTTTTTTGTTGATTCTGGCTTGTTGATTTTCCCATGTTGTCACACAAGGAAGCAGTGTGTTTGAGGTTTTCCTTAAATACTATTCTACAGTTGTGCCTCCAATTAACTCAATTGTTGTCAATTAGCCAATCAGAAACTTCCAAAACCTTGACACCATCATCTGAGCTTTTTTTAGAGGCATAATAATCTTATTGTATGTAAACTTGACTTTCAAGAAAAGTTATAACAATTTCTCAAAAAATCTCTCTCTCATTATTCTGCTATTAAGCATAACAGAAACAAATTTGATAATCCTAACTTACCTAAAAGAGAAAAAGTTTAGTCACATTAACATCTGACTTTTTTTTAAATAGTTATGTGCCTTTTTATACAGTGTATGTAAACTTCTGGTTTCAACTGTAATTGACATTGCAATATTTCGTTTTTCTGCGATTTTATAATGCGATATGAATGTAATTTCACAAGATAACTTTAATAACTCTGTTCGGACAGAATTCCTCATTTTATTTTGATTTGGAGTTTGACTTTAGGGTTTAGTACGTGATTGTGTAAATTAAATATACAAAGTGACATAAAAATTTACCAAATAAACAAATTAAAGCATGGATGGAAACAACAAAACAATTATAAGAACAAATTTAAACAGCACTTTATGTATGGTTTTCGATGGAGTTTAACAGTATTGAGGTACAGAAATTCAATAAACAAATGTAAAATAACACAGCATGTGTCATTGTATAAATAAACACAATAATTCTTTGTTAACGTTGCAAACTGTATTGTTTCTTGTGCCAAAATGATTTAATTCACTTGAAATTTTAGTCACAGGCCTTGAAAATACATCAAAATCAAAATCGTTCGCACTTATATTAGGGTTAAACTTTGCAATCAAATCATGTGTTTTTAACTGTGGTTCCTGGTTAATTGTAATCCCTTTTTAATTGATCTGTAAATTTGACATTACAGATCATGCGATGTGACTACTGCAGATTCCCACATTGTGATATCGATGCTGAAACTATATTTTGTGCAGTCCTAACAAGTACATAGTAATTAAGGACACTTTATTATAGTTTACAATTATTGCTGGGCAAATAAACGATATGATATCGAATCGTGATCAAATTGATGTCGATAACAATGATGAGCTTTGGACTTTTTAACTCTATATTGATCTAAGAGCCAATCACACAGCAGAAATGTGCAACAATGGGAATGTAAAAGTGTGTTGATATTAGAGATGCACTGAATTCGGCCACCGAAAATTATCAGGCACAGAAAATAGGTTAATCTATTTACTTGACCCTCTAATTTTTCAGTCATTGTTGGGGTACTCTTTTAAATCTGGAAGCATTAACAACTTGTATCGAAATATATATCATTATCGTTCAATATGGAAAAGAAATAATCGAGATTGCATTTTTCGTTTACATCTGACTGTTTTACTTTTTAAAATGAAAAATAATGGATCCTCATCCATATTCTTGTTACCACTAGGTTTTAGAAAAAATCTCCATCCACACTACATCACCAAAAATGAACGTAAGAAGCAAAAAGGTAACTTTCCAATTATAGCTAAAAATTGTAGCCTATATAATGTACAAATATTAAATAAAAAATGTAATGGTACTGTTCTAAACCATTAAACTGCATTGACCTGCATTGAAAATCCTTTAAATGTTACCCATTTTCAGAAAAGGGCAAGATAAAACCTACAAATATAAGCAGCTGCTTAAGTTATTAAACAAATACTTAATATGTTATGTAGTAATTATGTTGCACTGTAATTTACAGTTATTAAATACACCCAAATTATTAGGGGTGTCAAAATTAATTGTTTCTTCGATGCACCGCGAAGCAGACGTGAACAATAATCATCACCGGTTATTATGTACTGACGTCATTTATCAGATATGCGGTATATGGTGGTAGTTTACTATAGTGGAGGAGGAGACCACGAGTAATTAAAACACTCCAACTACTTAAAAAGCAGATAACTGTGCACAATTCACTGTGTGTGTGTTTGCTGGACAGTCTTTCACTGACAGGGAAAGTACATCAGCTAGGAACTAACGTTTTATCTCCTCTCAGCTGTTACAAAGATAATGTTATTTGTGGATCCAGACACAAGCGTGTCTGCAGAGCGAGTTCTCTCCACCGTGACGCCGTCTATAATGGATCAGCTGATCGCCGCGGCCATTTAACATCAGTGTCCGCGTCACTGTTTGCTGAACAGCGCCAGACCAGACCACACTGACCGTTAGAGCCAATCGCAGACTTTTCTGTTGAGCGTGTGATCAATCAGGCATTGAAGAACTCGCTCAACAACGCTCAAAAAGCAAGCAGGATAATATTTATATAATGGCTATACAGGGCTCAAAAATAAGGATTGCCCGATGGCCCGGGGCCAGCGTGTGAGACGTTTGGGACAGTAGACAGGATGTTTACTGGCCCCATCTGTCCAGTGCTGCCTTGTCCCAAAAGTTTAATTTAGCTGCGACTGTTTGTCAATTGTGTGCAAATACACTGTTGGGGTGCTTTCACACCTCACAGACGTTTGATTCGGAACCTGTCTCGTTTGCTGAGTTAGTGTGGTTCGATTGGCTATGTGAATTTCGCAATCGCGCTGGGATCCGCACCAAAACAATCTGTCTGAGATGTGGTCTCGTCTCGGCTCAACTGAAACGAACTGTGGAGCGGATCGACTGTAGTAGGAAAGCAATACGATCCAACAAACTAACGAACCTGGCTATATGCATTGTATTATGGTTGTGCAATAGCCATATATACGGCTATATGAAGAGAGAATGATGAGTAGGGCGGGACCTCATTCGAACCGGCAAATGTGCATTTATCCGTAAGGAACAGTGACAGAAATTACCATCTGATAATTTTTCCATATATTAATCTTATAATATTTTGTATAAGGCCTATAGTTTTCAACGACACCTCAAAAGAAAGATCACACACATATATATATATACATACAATTGAAGTTTAATTATTAGCCCCCCTTTGAATTTCTTTTTTTTTTTTCAAATATTTCCCAAATAATGTTTAACAGAGCAAGGAAATTTTCACAGTATGTCTGATAATATTTTTTCTTTCGGAGAAAGTCTTATTTGTTTTATTTCGACTAGAAAAAAAACAGGTTTTAAGTTAAAAAAAAAACATTTTAAGGACATTGTTATTAGCCCCTTTAAGCTATATTTGTTTCGATTGTCTACAGAACAAACCATCATTATACAATAACTTGCTTAATTACCCTAACCTGCCTAGTTAACCTAATTAACCTAGTTAAGCCTTTAAATGTCACTTTAAGCTGTATAGAAGTTTCTTAAAAAATATCTAGTTAAATATTATTTACTGTCATCATGGCAAAGATAAAATAAATCAGTTATTAGAGATGAGTTATTAAAACTATTAGAAATGTGTTGAACAAATCTTCTCTCCGTTAAACAGAAATTGGGGAAAAAAATAAACAGGGGAGTTAATAATTCTGACTTCAACTGTATATATATAAAAAAATCCTCAAATTTAGTTAAACCACAATTGTAATTTTTTAAATTGTCAGTTGTATTTAAAGAAAAGTTATGCTGAATAAAAAGTTTACGTATTACAATTATGTTTGGCTTTTGACTGTTATTTTTATGACTATTATTTAAAATATGTGGCTAAGAAATAGCTATTAACTTCTTCTTATGGCAGGGCAAGTAAAAATCTGTAAAAATCCGATAGGGCCAGTAGAAAAAATCCTTAGCGTTGAACTCTGGCTATAAATGCTCATGTTGTTCTGTAAATGTACTTGAGTTTTGTTTAAAACATTCAAAAAGAGTGCTTTCTTTCAGCAGGTAAAAGTTCATATATCTGACTGCTGGTATTAAAGGGCACCTAGGTTACCCCTTTTTCCAGATTTAATATAAGTCTTTTGTGTCCCCAGTATGTAACTGTAAAGTTTCAGCTAAAAACACCCTTCAGATTATAGCTTTCTAAAGATTTTGTTTTATAGCTTTTAACATCTTGTTGCTGTTTTCTTGTACTGCGCCTTTAAGGCTAGTCCTCCCCGCCCACTGTTCCCAGGTGCCTGTCAGCGTGCTTCAATCTCCGCCCTCGGCTGCCTCAGGAAGAAGATCTCACGTAACATTTGTGAGATATACTACAGTAAGAGCTTTAACAATGAGCATTTGATGCATTTGTTGTGGAGTTGAAACAATGAGTCACACACAATGTCGTTACAAAGTTCACGCACACACACACAGCGCGGACACACACGCACACACACAGACAGCGCGCTCGTTTAGCTTTGCACTGTTTTTGCATGCAAATGTGACAGAATACAGGTTAATATCCACTACTGTATGGATATCTGTTATGTTAATGTACAAAAAAAAACCTGATTTAACGTCCACAAACCGGGATTGAAGTGTCTTCTTTTATAATTGTTCTGACACGCGGCTGTCGTGATGAAGTAAAGCTGAAGTAAATCGCTGTAATTCATTACAAACATGCACTGTTTTAAAACATTTTAAACTTGTCAAACTCACTCTTGATCACATTTGATGATGATTGATGATCCTAGCAAACTGAACAGATCTTTTATTCATGGTTGCTTTGCGCACGTCCTGTCATGTTGATATGATTATACCCGTTACTACGCAGACATGTTAATACGCAGCTGTTAATCAATTCAGTGGGCGGGGAGACCGCACTCCTACGTCAAGTTGCAGTCGGTCTGAAAACCGCTCCAATTGGTCCACCGTTTTTATGTTGTTAAATTGAAAAAAAGGACTGGGTGTGTTTATATAGCCGGCAGCTAGCTCTCTGCAACTCTCACATGGTCGCCCACTGAAGCTAAGCAGGGCTGCGCCCGGTCAGTACCTGGATGGGAGACCACATGGGAAACCTAGGTTGCTGCCGGAAGTGGTGTTAGTGAGGCCAGCAGGGGGCGCCCAACCTGCGGTCTGTGTGGGTCCTAATGCCCCAGTATAGTGACGGGGACTCTATATTGCTCAGTGAGCGCCGTCTTTCGGATGAGACGTTAAACCGAGGTCCTGACTCTCTGTGGTCATTAAATCCCAGGATGTCCTTCGAGAAAGAGTAGGGGTTTAACCCCGGCGTCCTGGCCAAATCTGCCCACTGGCCTCTGTCCATCATGGCCTCCGAACCCTCCCCATATCATAATTGGCTTCATCACTCTGTCTCCTCTCCACCAATCAGCTGGTGTGTGGTGTGCGGTCTGGCGCAAAATGGCTGCCGTCGCGTCATCCAGGTGGATGCTGCACACTGGTGGTGGATGAGGAGATTCCCCCCAATATGTAAAGCGCTTTGAGTGTCTAGAAAAGCGCTATATAAATGTAAGGAATTATTATTATTATTATTATTATTATTATATCATCCCAATATGACGACCTATACACTATACCTACACATATGCCTGTCCAAACAGCTTGCCTTTAAAGGACAAAATTGTTTTACAAATAGTATATAAATATAAATATATTGAAAAATTATACATTTTAATACAAGAATTATTTAGGTAAAATATCAACTTGTTTAAGGAAAGCATAGTCAATGCACCGAGATATCGAATTGAACCAAACTGGTGGCATGATAATCATAACCTAACCGAACCGTGAGTCCAGTGTAGGTTCACACCTCTACAAATTATAATAGTATTCATTATAAACAACATACGACAAGGATTAAGTTGTGTTTAAAAAAAAGTTATGTTTACATTATTTGGCTTAAAAACTCAAAAGTTGTGCACTTTTTCAATTTGAAAATGCACTAGTGCAAGCAAAAACTGAAAGGCAAAGAAAAGGTGTTTGCTTAAAAGCAAAATGCGCATTGACTTTCTGTCAGCGTTTGATTGATTGCAAACATCATGCAAACGCAGGAATCAATAGTTTATTAATGAGCTGAAAATGCCAGGCCTGCGTTTTAGACAGAAAAATGGATCAACATCATCATCTGATCAAAATGAAAATCAGTTGCCTATTAAAAAGAGGTCAGAAAACGTCTGCACTATTACTCCATAGTGTAAACGCAGTGACTGTGTACATACCTCCACTCCGAGTAAAGCTGCCCAGGCCAGACCCCTCAGAAGAGGAGGAATATCAACCCTCGCCTCCTTCCAGATCTGGTTCTTCTTGTAAGGGTACGCCTAAAAACATCATGCAAACATTTGAGGTGTTATTACAAAGGGAAACCTCTTAGACCTGTCGTGTGTGCATGCATGTGTGTTTTTAAGTCAGTTTGTGTACTTTTTGCGTGTGCGCATGGATGCATGTTTGTATGGTGTGTGTGTGTGTGTGCGTGTGTGTACATGCATGTTTGTATGGTGTGTGTGTGTGTGTGTGTGTGTGTGTGTGTGTGTGTGTGTGTGTGTGTGTGTGTGTGTGTGTGTGTGTGTGTGTGCGTGTGTGTGTGCGTGTGTGCGTGCGTGTGTGCGTGCGTGCGAGTTTGTGTGCCTGGGTGGATGTGTGTGTGTGAGTGAGTGTGGGTGATTTAGTGTTTTGTTTACGTGTGTGTGCGTGCAGTGTGTCTGCGGGTACATGCATGCGTGTTCGTAAGGTGTGTGTGTGTGTGTGTGTGTGTGTGTGTGTGTGTGTGTGTGTGTGTGTGTGTGTGTGTGTGTGTACATGCATGCTTGTATAGTGCATGCGGATTTGTATGGTGTGTGTGTGTGTGTGTGCATGTGTGACTTTGTTTGTGTGCATGGGTGTGTGTGTGTTTGTGTGTGTGTGTGTGATTGAGTGACTGTACGTGTGTGTGTGTGTGTCTGTGTGTGTGTTTATGCATGTGTCTGTGTGTGTCTCTATGTGTTTGTGTGAGTGAGTGTGTGAGTGTACAAGTGTGTGCATGTGTGTGCGGGTGCATGCATGCGTGTTTGAATGGTGTGTGTGTGTTTGCATGGTGTGTGTGTGTGTGTGTGTGTGTTTGTGTACAAGTGTGTGCATGTGTGTGCGCGTGCATGCATGCGTGTTTGTATGGTGTGTGTGTGTTTATATGGTGTGTGTGTATGTGTGCGTGTGTGTGTGTGTGTGTGTGTGTTTTTGTACAAGTGTGTGCATGTGTGTGCTTGCAGTGTGTGCGCGTGCATGCATGTGTGTGCTTGCAGTGTGTGCGCGTGCATGCATGCGTGTTTGTATGGCGTGTGTGTGTGTGTGTGTGTGTGTGTGTGTGTGTGTGTGTGTGTGTGTGTGTGTGTGTGTGTGTGTGTGTTTGTGCGCATATGTGTGTTTGTGCGCATATGTGTGTGTGAAGGACCTTGAGCAGTCTGTGGAAGAGGACGATGCGTGTGAGCTGGTACTCAGTGTCTCTCTCTCGGATAATGAGGGGCAGTGTGACGGTGGCAGACAGTTCATTACTGCTGCTGGACTGTGGCAGGCTGCACTGCCTGCAGGACACAACAGACATTACAGGAGCATCAGGCTGACACAGACTGCTGTCAAACACACCACAATAACACAATAACTAATGAACGAGGGAACAATTTCTTACTCATCCTCCAATAACGGATAGTACGTCTCTCCCGCCACATCCTTCAGCCTCTAGAAGCAGACATTAGCAGCGTTTTAGGAAGTCAACTCACATTATGTTGATGTTTTTTTGGATTTGTTAAAAAAATATATGGAATTTCTTTGCTTAAGGTTTAGCTACTTTATATATACTTTGTCTAATAAGGTTTCATTAGTAAATAGTTCCTGTATTTTCTAAGATAAACATGCAATAACCAACACATTTATTACAGTGTTTCTTCATCGTTCTTAATGTTAGCTAATGAAAATAATATTGTTGTAATCTAATCTAATGTTAAAAAGCACAACTTTAGATTTTAATAATAATGTATTAGTTCATGTTAGCAAAAACATTACCTAATGGAACCT